>WNWK01003923.1:0-87477 GCA_009830355.1 Cherax destructor
AAAGGTCCCATTTCGCCCGGTCAAATTGCCAGCGTGGGCAATGAGGAGGTGGAGAAAACAGAGGGGACTTAAGGATGATTGGGAAATGATCGCTGTCATGTAAGTCCGGGAGGACAGACCAGGTGAAGTCAAGGACAGTAGATGAAGAGCAGATGGAAAGATCGATGCAGGAGAAAGAATGAGTTGGGGGATCAAAATGGGTAGGAGTACCCGTATTTAAAACATGGAGGGGAAGAGAAGCAAGAAATGCCTCCAACTGAATGCCACGGGAGTCACAGTGCGACCCTCCCCAGAGAAAATGGTGTGCGTTAAAATCGCCAAGTAATAGAAGGGGTGGCGGTAAAGAAGAAACCAGAAAATCAACATCTGGGATAGACATTGCCCGCGAAGGGAAGAGATATAAAGAACAGTGT
This sequence comes from Cherax destructor, assembly GCA_009830355.1. Taxonomy (NCBI): domain Eukaryota; kingdom Metazoa; phylum Arthropoda; class Malacostraca; order Decapoda; family Parastacidae; genus Cherax; species Cherax destructor. Next base: position 414 of record WNWK01003923.1, read on the forward strand.
ATACCACTTATTCAAGTGGATACGGGCTGCGGTGTAATGTAAGGAAGAAGGAACATAGAGCTGATGGTATGGAACACCAGTGCGTATAAGAAGAGCACTTTCGTTAAAGGTTCTATTAGAAAAAGGATCCGATGAATATAACAAATCATAGCCTGAAAAGGGCCTGATAACAGTGGATTGTAATTTGGGTTCTTGCAAACAGACCCCAACAGGGGAAAACAGAGAGCAACACCTGAAGCTCACCCCGGTTACCCCTGAGGCCTCGGATATTCCACTGCAAATAAGCCATGATTTATGGAGAGAAAGATATAAGTGGAAGTGAGAGGAATCTATGGACTAGGGTTAGAAAAGTCCATGTGTGGAGGCAGCGGAAGACCTGTAATCAGAGAAGGAGGAGGACGTTGTGAAGGAAGGGGGGTTGAGACGAAGAAGAGAGATGAGGAACCTCAGGTGTAGTAGTGTCCATCATCGGTCCAGAAATATATTCTGCAATAGCTTCCAGTGTTTCGGAAGTCAAAAATGCAGAATGTGGGACTACATTAGAAATGGAAGAAGAGTGAGCAACGATTGGGGAGTCTATAGACTGTACTAAAGTAGAGGGCGAGGAGATAGAAGAGGAAACTGTCGAAGGGGCTTGGGAGGGGACAGGGAATGAAGGTAGTGTATGAGGAGGATGATGAACCTCCACACACGTTATAGAACTAGTCAGAGGCGAAGAACCTGGCAGTATTGATTTTTTGCCGGGCTTATGAGAAGGGGGGCGCTGAGGTTTAGGTGAAGGACGAGGACGTGTAGACTCAGAATTGTGCGAGTGAGTAGAGGAAGGAGTGTGGACAGTATGGGAAGCCGAGGTAGGGATCTCGGAGCCAAGAATATCAAAAGGATTCGAGACAGGGGTGATTGAGAATGAGGCAACCACAGAGGAAGCCGTGGAAGTTGGGACCCCAGAAGCGGGGTGACGTTTAACAATTCGAGAATAGGAAATGCGGGGAAGTCTCCCCTGAAGGCGTAGATGAGAGACGGCCATAGCATATGAGAAGCCTTCCACCTCTTTGAGACAATGGATTTCCCGCTCATTCAGGTAAACCTGACAACGGTGAGAATACGACGGATGTGCCTCATGACAGTTAAGGCAAGAGGGAGGTAGAGTACAAGAAGAACTGGCATGGTCGTCAGCACCGCAGACTGGGCATTCGGCCATGGACCTGCAATATTTCGCTGGATGACCAAAATGCCAGCAGTTTCTACACTGTTGCAGTGTAGGGGTCACCTTTCGGACTTGCAAACGTTGACCTGCAATGTAAACCGAAGGTGGTAGTTCACGGCAGTCAAATGTTAAACGAGCATTGCAAGGATAACGTCTTCGCTTATTGGCAGGGAGGACAAAAGTGTCAACTTTAAGGATAGGGAGTTCTTGGAGCTCAAGCTGCTCGAAAATGTCATCACCACATGTCTGGAAATTCCGTTGGACAATGGTGTGGGGCAAAATGACAGAACCACAACAAGAATTGAGGGAATGGTGCTTGTCAATAGTAACAGGAGCAGAATCTATGGTTGTAAGAAGAGAAAGATCGCGAGCTTGGCCAGCATTCTGGACCGTGATGATGCGAGTGCCGCTCTTGAGAGCGTGAAATGAGATGTCTTTACCAACATGGCGTAGCAGAGCTTTACCAATACTATGGTCTGAAAGATAGGTATTAGGAGAAGTCGGTCGCAGAGTAAAAAACTTCGTCCATTGAGTAGTTTGAAACAGAGTTTAAGGGGAGTGCGTGACGAGCTGGTCGTTTCTGAGATGAACGAGAAGGAAGTGTCGAATCGTCATGTGTGGGTCTTGGTCGTTTGGGTGTGGGACCGGGGGTGGTCCGATGGGAGACGGGCGAGCGATTCGAAAATTGCCGCACCGTCGAGGGAGAAGCCGGAATCAAGGTCAGAGAAGAGCGAAGGTCAGATATGTCAAAAGGGGTCAGAACCTCGGTACCTGAAGCAGGTGACGAACCGGCACCAGCAAGAGGTACAGGGGCATGAGAGGTGTCCAAAGAGTTGTCCGTTAACGAGGCAGGGTCAGTACTGGGTGCGGTATCAGGAAGGGGCCCGGGGGTAGTGGGTTCATGGATTGGGTCAGCCATGGTTAGGTTACTTCTTTTTATTTTTAAGAAAAAAAGAAAGAAAATAAAAATAAAATTATTATTATAATCAAATAGAAGCGCTAAACCACAGGGTTATAAAATAAAAGAATAAAAAAAAAAAAAAAAAAAAAGAATAAAAAAAGGGGGGAACGTGGAGGAATAGCTCCTAGGAGGAATGAAAGGGAGCGTAAATCCCCCTCCGTGCCCAAGAGGACCTCAACACCGCAAGTAGTGCAGATACTGCATGGAACCCGTGCCATACCCTACCCTTCATGCCAGTAAACCAGCAATCCGGGATAGCAACCTCACATCCACCGAGCCATCTCGGCGGACAAAAGAGAGAGCGGCCGGATATCCGCCACAAAGCATTACGCCTTCGGTCACCACCCCGGAATCCGAAAGGTGGCCTCCAGAGATACACCCGTCGCCCGAAAGATACCCAAGGCCACCCCCCGGGTGACCGGAGAGGGATCGGGACATCCCCAGGCGATCCTGATTCCACGGCAAACTACACCACCACCAAGGACCTCAACGGAATGGGATGGACCACGATACCCTTCCCCCTACCTAGGAACGAGAATGCCTGAGGAGAGAAGCTCCCAGGGTAAAACTGGGAAGGAACTAAGGGAGGGATGAGGAGGAAGAGGAGGAAAGGGAAAAAGGGAGGATGGAGGAGATGGGATAGGGAAGGGGGGATTGGGGGGTAATTAGGTTCGGTCTGAGGAAGAAGACCAAGAGGTCCAATTCCTCAGACCGATAGCCTCTTTACCACGACAAGGAGCCCCCCTTAAAGAGGAGCAAAAGTCCAAATCCTTAGATTAAGAGCCCCCTTGCCAGCATTAAAGAACCTCATTGAGTGGACCAAAGATCATGAAACAATTTTTTTTTTAATTTCTACATATGCAGTACTGTGTATGCTATTATCAACATATTTTGCTTTAACTGTCCTTATGAAGTCCAGCAGGAGAACTTACAGTACTGAAAGTGCTCCCATACACTAAACAAAGTTGAAATTCTCTCCAAAATTTTGTCCACAATTGTAAGCTACTATTTATACTTTCTCAACTTCTATTAATTAAAATACTGTAAACACATTTTCACTTCTGCAGTAACAAGGATATATTTGAAATATTTCATCAGCATGATTTATTTCTACAATAACAATGATATGGAATAACCTCTTAAGGCATAATTCATGGTCAAAATACAAAAGTCCTTGATATATAGGTTATTCAAGACACTGTGTGAGCTGCATGAAGAGAGACTTAAGTATGTATTTCAGCACACATTTACCATGTTTTCACAACTGTCTCAATACATATTCATGCTATGTTTTACATAAAATTATTACCCTTTTCCCCTCAACTAAAAGAGGTATTAAACATAATTGCAAAAGATATTCTCATATTAAGTGAAATGTACCTCTTGTTTCACAACTACTGTAGGTGACAATTCCCAACAACATTATTGCTCAAGCTTTTCTAACAGATAAAGATGTTACAAATTTACTGTATCAAGATTAACACTGTTGTGTAACTGGCAATGGAAATGACTAAATCTGATATGGCAAAAAAAAAAAAAAAAAAAAAGGCTAAAATAGTTTGTAATAATGAATGAAAAAATAATCCATGTATTCTCATGTAGTGGAGAGCCTTCTCCACTACATAAAGCTATTTTTTTTTATATACTATGCAATATTTAAATAATACCTCCTTTAAAACTTATTTCATTATTGATTAAGGTTGCAACACTGCCAAGCCAGAATATGCAAATTAAAATTACCCCCACTAAAAACACATGAACAAATGGAAAAATAATATAAAACTACTGTAAATATATAAAAAATATTAACACATTTTACAAATTAGTTAAAAAAAAAAATGAGATATGATATTAGTCATGGTTGTGGCATCTCATCTCAACATATAAATAATACATCTCAAACTATACAGTAGCACCCTATGGAGTAAGAAGCTGCATTATTTTATTATAATATCAAGAAGACATATGCTGCAAGTCAAATATATTATGCAAAACAGTACCTCAAAACTAGTCAGGTACCATACACCCCAGCTAGTGATGTAACATACAGAATATCCTGGTGTGATTTCTAACAGTTATGTCCACCATCTGTGGACACACTAACCAGTATATGAGTTATGTTACTGAAACCCTCCCTACAGGTATGCATCAGAGCTAATATGACCAAAGGCTTGAAAGGTACCATGAGCAGAGATAAATATACAGCATACTATTTCTTCTTATGGATTCTTTTGAGCCTCTAGTCAGATTTTTATACATATTATGAATATATGCTATGCCTAAAGCCAAACTGATCAAACAAATGGCCCTATATAAAACTAGATTTTTCAAACGCATACTTTTGATATGCACATGTATTTTGCATACTAATATATATATATTTACATGAACTAACATGGTATAGCATGCAAATGCTTCATTTTGAATCACAATTAACTTTGCAACATGATTTAACCTTGCTAAATTTACCCCTGAACCTGCAAGGCCAACAATAGAAGCCTGGGCCTATTACTAATTAGACATTTAGAAAGAATTTTGAAGTCTGTAGATTAGTAGTTACACTTACAGCTGCCATCAAATATGTTGCACATTTGTAGACTTCAAGAATGGTTATTAAAGTTTAACTCCAACAAAAGTTAAATAATAAAGAGGTAATAACTAGATAAAAATAATTCATGGAAAGTTAAAAGAAAAATATCTAAGAATAATCATTACCCCCAAACCTGTACCTTTGAAGCAGCACAGACTCAGTTTGGAAACGTAAGAGTGCCATACCATACCTACAAAAAAATATGTTCAAAACACTATTTCCATCATACAGGCGAACCATTCCTGAGAATACAGTATCTGTATGGAATACCGTCCAGGTAGCCCTCACCTAGTAACAGTCAAAAGTAATGAGGTAAGGAGAAATGAGCTATATATATAAAAAAAAAGAATGCAAGAGTTAGGCTTTCTGTCTGAAATAATAAAGAGGGGATATGATTTTAACATACAAAATACTCAAAGGCTTGGACAGGGTAGACCAGGATATGTTCTTTATCAGAGAAGAATTGAGATCATAAGGGCATGGATAGATCTATCTTAAACATCCAAATGAGCCACATGGACACTGAATGAAATGGACAATGATAGCATAATCAGTCTTCTTACATGGAGTCCAAACTAAATATGAAAAAACTATTTCTCAACAATCAGTCCAAAGAAGTAAGAACACTGCAAGCTCAGGTAGGTAATCATACAATACTGTACAGCACATAAATAAAGTATGACTAGAGGCTTCAAACAACCATGAGAAGAAATAAATGCATTTATATCAGTTTATGGCCCTAACGTACAGAAAATCCACAGAACATGTATGAACATGCAATGCGTCCTTTTCTATGTATTATGTCTATAAACATTCATCTTGAACCTTTAAAGTCAAAAATTTTAAGGAAAGTATTTAATATTTCACAGTATGCCTTAACCCACAGAAAATGTGTATCTAAATCTGCTACCCTTTGTAATTAAGGTCAGTGCAAGGAAACTAAGTTTCAGAAATTCCTGAGGTGGACAAAATTTATATCCTAGTAACATTTTATCCCAATTTGAAAAAATGCAATTATTGCATTACTGCCCTGAACCAAAATGAGCTAATTCTCTAATAAACATTTTAAAGTTTTAAACACTACCTTGTGCTTATTACTTTCAGTGTAATCACAATTATCAATACTGTATTCATTGACCACTATTTTTTTAGATTATGTGCATTATTTGTTTCATAGAAGCTGTAATTTTTTAGGATATAAACACTGACTCATTGACACATTTCAAACACAGTATGTGGGATGTGGCTAAATGGAAGGTTCTTCAAGTCAGTTTCTGTGCAGCTAGGGTGTGGTGCTTACACTGGACTGTGTTACTAGCACAAAAAGCACGACTGATCAGACCCCTCAACCAGGCCTGGTCTGGGACCAGGCCACAGGGGAAAGCAACCTTGGAACCATCAACAGGTAGGTATATATAGTGATTAATTATACAAGTTTCATAAATGTCTTCTGAAGATGCACTTACAGTGGTTTTTGATGTATACAAAACAAGAATCAGGCCCATATGTCAGTATTCAGTCTGCAAATAAGCCAAAAGATTTGTTTCTTGGAATATCTTTGCATACCAGTATAATCTGCCAGTCAATATAATTAATCTCTATTGGCTGCTTGTACTAGATTTGACATTAACCTCATAATGAAAATGTTATTTTAAAACAAGTATGCACCACAGCTGTTTAACATTTCTATAATACTGCATTTTCTCTCAGTTTAAATCCTCACTTCCCCACCAACAATCTTGTCATAAAGATCAATAGTAAGAGGGACATATGCTTTCTTCTTCATGTCCAAAAAGTACATCTTGTCCTCGATCACATTTGGGTTAAATCCCTCTTTTTTCAAGGTAATTTTCTTAAGCTTGTAAGTTCCTGGAAATTCAGTAAATAAATAAAAAAGTGTATTCAAATATTATATAATATTTGTCATATTTTGAATATTTTGTCAAAAGTACAGTGGACCCTCGGTTTTCGCAGAAAATTCTTTCCAGAATGCTGCACAAGTGCCATTACCGAACGAATTTACTTCCTTAAGAAATAATGTCACGTAGGCTAGTCTATTTCAGACCCCCAAAAATACACTTGCAAAAGCACTTACGAAAATACACTTACATAAAATGGCGAGTTTGGAGATGACCGAAAACCGAGGGACCACTGTAGTTCTTCACAATACATACTTCGTAAATATGGCCGGCTTGTCTGAGGTAAATAATTTAGTTGCATATTTTATGCACCTGCTGTCTTATCCAAATTGATCACTCAGCCCAATAATCCACCACAAAATTATAAAACAATTTTTATTATTTTTTTATTAACACATCGGCCGTTTCCCACCAAGGTAGGGTGGCCCGAAAAAGAAAAACTTTTACCATCATTCAATCCAACACTGTCTTGCCAGAGGCACACTTACACTACAGTTATAAACCTGCAACATTAACACCCTTGTAGATGAATGGTTCAGAGAACCGACAAGTTGTTAAATTAGACACATATGCAACACTTGGGTATCTTTATTGAGGAAACGTTTCGCCACACAGTGGCTTCATCAGTCCAATACAAATTAGAAAGGTGTAAGGATAGGAGGAGTTTGAGGTTATCAGTCCCTCGGCCTGGAGTCGATGTGTTCAGTCCATCAATCTTGTTAGAAGTGTAGCACAAGGCCGTAGAGGTGGCTTATATGCTGTAATCAGGTGAGATGCAGCAGGAGGAGGCAGGTCATAGTGGTATCAACCACTAGTCGAAGTAAGTCCTTGTCCAAAGGTTTGGACAAATGTTGAAGAATCCCTTTGTATCAAGATCCCAAGAAGTTGCTGTGTCAGACAGGATGTAGATGAATGGTTCAGAGAACCGACAAGTTGTTAAATTAGACACATATGCAACACTTGGGTATCTTTATTGAGGAAACGTTTCGCCACACAGTGGCTTCATCAGTCCAATACAAAGTAGAAAGGTGTAAGGATAGGAGGAGTTTGAGGTTATCAGTCCCTCGGCCTGGAGTCGATGTGTTCAGTCCATCAATCTTGTTAGAAGTGTAGCACAAGTGGTTGATACCACTATGACCTGCCTCCTCCTGCTGCATCTCACCTGATTACAGCATATAAGCCACCTCTACGGCCTTGTGCTACACTTCTAACAAGATTGATGGACTGAACACATCGACTCCAGGCCGAGGGACTGATAACCTCAAACTCCTCCTATCCTTACACCTTTCTACTTTGTATTGGACTGATGAAGCCACTGTGTGGCGAAACGTTTCCTCAATAAAGATACCCAAGTGTTGCATATGTGTCTAATTTAACAATTTATTAACACCCTTCCTTCAGAGTGCAGACTCTGTACTTCCCATCTCCAGGATTCAAGTCCAGCCTGCCGGTTTCCCTGAATTCCTTCATAAATGTTACCTTGCTTACACTCCAACACCACGTCAAGTCCTAAAAATCATTTGTCTCCATTCGCTCCTATCTAACATGCTCATGCATGCTTGCTGGAAGTCCAAGCCCCTCGCACACAAAACCTCCTTTACCCCCTCCTTCCAACCTTTCCTAGGCTGACCCCTACCTCGCCTTTCTTCCACTACAAATTTATACACTCTCGAAGTCATTCTATTTTGTTCCATCCTATCTACATGTCCGAACTGCCTCAACAACCCCTCCTCAGCCCTCTGGATAATAGTTTTGTTAATCCTGCACCTCCTCCTGATTTCCAAACTAAAAATTCTCTGCATTATATTCACACCACACATTGCCCTCAGACACATCTCCACTGCCTCCAGCCTTCTCCTTGTTGCACCATTCACCACCCATGCTTCACATTCATATAAGAGCATTGGTATAACTATACACTCATGCATTCCCCTCTTTGCTTCCATGAACAATGTTCTTTGTCTCCACAGACTCCTCAGTGCACCACTCACCTTCTTTCCCTCGTCAATTCTATGATTCACCTCATTTTTCATAGACCCATGTGCTGACACATCCGTTCCTAAATATCTGAATACATCACCTCCTCCATACACTCTCTCTCTCTCTCCAATCCGACATCCAATCTTTCATTACCTAATTGTTTCGTTATCCTCATCACCTTACTCTTTCCTATATTCACTTTTAATTTTCTTCTTTTACATACCCTACCAAGCTCATCCACCAACCTCTGCAACTTCATTTCAGAATCTCCCAAAAGCAGTGTCATCAGCAAAGAGCAACTGTGACAACTCCCACTTTGTGTTAAATTCTTTATCTTTTAACCCCACACCTCTTGCCAACACCCAAGCATTCACTCTTACAACCCCATCTATAAATATATTGAACAACCATGGTGACATCACATTATAAAACAATCTTGCATATTTTCATACTTCAGCAATAAACTAACTCAGTTTAGCAGGTGGATGGCATTCTCCCTCATATTTACATCAGATTTACCTCACTCATCAAATTAAAATACAAGCTCCTAATGCTAAATATTTAGAAGCAACTCCAAAATACAGTACTTGGATAAAGCCTAAGTGTAATTACTTATAATATAAAGTACAGCAATTACATTTTTAAAGATAAATCTCTAAAACTGTAAATAATATAGAGTTAAAGCTCATGAGGACAGGGGGAGGAGATTAGGAGAGAAAAGGGAGTGAGAGGAGGGAAAGAGAGGGGGTAGAGATGAGAGTAGAGAAAAAAGAGAGAGGGTAGAGACAGGAGGGGTAGGGAGAGAAGAGGGTAGAGAGAAGAAAGGGGGTAGAGAGGAGAGGGAAAGAAAAGAGGGAGAGGGGATAGAAGAGGGGGATAAAGTGGAGAGGTGAGGGAAGGGGGAGAGAGGAGTGAGGAGAGATTAGAAAGGGGAGAAGACAGTAGAGAGGTGGGAGAGAAAGATGGGGAGAGGGGAAGAGAAGGAAAAGAGTAGACAGAGCAAGAGATTGGAATGAGAGGCAAGAGAGGGGAAGAATAAGGGGGAAGAGTTGAGAAGGGTCAAGAGTAGGGGAGAAGGGTCAAAGAGATTAGGGAGAAGGTCAAGAGTAGGAGAAGGGTCAAGAGTAGGGAGAAGGGTCAAGAGTAGGGGAGAAGGGTCAAGAGTAGGGGAGAAGGGTCAAGAGTAGGGAGAAGGGTCAAGAGTAGGAGAAGGGTCAAGAGTAGGGGAGAAGGGTCAAGAGTAGGGAGAAGGGTCAAGAGTAGGGAGAAGGGTCAAGAGTAGGGAGAAGGGTCAAGAGTAGGGGAGAAGGGTCAAGAGTAGGGAGAAGGGTCAAGAGTAGGGAGAAGGGTCAAGAGTAGGGGAGAAGGGTCAAGAGTAGGGGAGAAGGGTCAAGAGTAGGGGAGAAGGGTCAAGAGTAGGGGAGAAGGGTCAAGAGTAGGGAGAAGGGTCAAGAGTAGGGGGGAAGGGTCAAGAGTAGGGGAGAAGGGTCAAGAGTAGGGAGTAAGAGTAGGGAGAAGGGCAAGAGTAGGGAGAAGGGTCAAGAGTAGGGAGAAGGGTCAAGAGTAGGGAGAAGGGTCAAGAGGGGAGAAGGGTCAAGAGTAGGGGAGAAGGGTCAAGAGTAGGGGAGAAGGGTCAAGAGTAGGGGAGAAGGGAGAGTAGAGAAGTCAAAAGTAGGGAGAAGGGGCAAGAGTAGGGAGAAGGGGCAAGAGTAGGGAGAAGGGCAAGAGTAGGGAGAAGGGGCAAGAGTAGGGGAGAAGGGGCAAGAGTAGGGGAGAAGGGGCAAGAGTAGGGGAGAAGGGGCAAGAGTAGGGAGAAGGGCAAAGGGAGAAGGGGAAGAGTAGGGAGAAGGGGCAAGAGTAGGGGAGAAGGGGCAAGAGTAGGGGAGAAGGGGCAAGAGTAGGGGAGAAGGGGCAAGAGTAGGGGAGAAGGGGCAAGAGTAGGGGAGAAGGGGCAAGAGTAGGGGAGAAGGGGCAAGAGTAGGGAGAAGGGGCAAGAGTAGGGAGAAGGGCAAGTAGGGAGAAGGGGCAAGAGTAGGAGAAGGGGCAAGAGTAGGGAGAAGGGGCAAGAGTAGGGGAGAAGGGGCAAGAGTAGGGAGAAGGGGCAAGAGTAGGGAGAAGGGGCAAAGAGGTGGAGAGAGTGGGAGAAGGGGCAAGAGTAGGGGAGAGAAGGGGCAAGAGTAGGGGAGAAGGGGCAAGAGTAGGGGAGAAGGGGCAAGAGTAGGGGAGAAGGGGCAAGAGTAGGGGAGAAGGGGCAAGAGTAGGGGAGAAGGGGCAAGAGTAGGGGAGAAGAGGCAAGAGAGTGAAGAGAGGAGAGAAGAGGAGGAAAATAAAAGAGAAAGGGGTTAGGAGTAAGAGAGAAGGAAGGTTGGAGAAGGATACAGTACACTGTATAACCAAAAATCTTACCAGTCATTTCTAGTTTTTGGACAATCCTAACAAACAGTGGACGAGCGTATGAAGCAAGTGCTTTCACAACCCCTGCATAAAGTTCCTCCAGTTCAAAGTGTCTTCAGTGTCTAAGATGGCTGCCATACCTGCACGACCCTCAGCTCCAGGAACCTAAAATGATCAGACATCATGCCTCTTTTAATAATAAATATTTATGTACTTTATTTTTTGTGTACTGGGCTATAAAAATGATGCAGAAGCAATACTGTAAGTATTATATAAACTGTACAGTCAAACAAAAAAAAATCACGTGCTTCAAAATCAGCTAGATTCAATTATTCAACATTTTTAAGGAAGATAATGTCAATTATTCATGCTTTTTCTTGGTTGGTTCACCCCTAAATTTAAACCTAACCAGAAGGTTTAAGCCAAAATGTGCTTATTCTTTTTTTTTTTTTTTCAACAAGTCGGCCGTCTCCCACCGAGGCAGGGTGACCCAAAAAAGAAAGAAAATAACCAAAAAGAATATACTTTCATCATCATTCAACACTTTCACGACACTCGTACATAATCACTGCCTTTGCAGAGGCGCTCAGATACGACAGCCGAGAATAGTCCCTCCCAGCTGTCACTATCCCAGACCCCTCCTTTAATCCTTAAACAGTCCAAACGTATATATACGTTCGCACGCCCAGTGCCCCGAATCTTTTGAAAAAAACAAAAAAACAAAAATTATAGAAATAAAGAGCACAATTTTTTAAGTGTTATAGGATAAAAAAAATTTATTTGGGTCAGTAGTTACCGAGATATGAGGCGGAGAAGTTGGCACTGGATGCTCACCTGACAGCAACAGGAGTTCTGCCGCTTGCAGAATCGTTGCCGACATACCTTTTTTCACTTTTTTTTTATTATTTTATATAATTTTTATTTTCTCATTATCACAATTTATAGTAGTCCTTGTGATTTCCTAGCCAATCTGTGTTCTGACACTAATATTAGGTACTGAAATTGTACTCAAATAATAATAATAATGATAATGATAAATAATAATAATGATAGTGCATAATAATAATAATAATAATAATAATAATAATAATAAAAGTTCCCTTGAAGCATTGTAAGATTTGTGTTGCTGCCTTATCTCATCTGATCTCCACTAATGATGACTGGTGACATTTCATGAGGGGTGAGCCATAGTCTTATCTCTTCTTATCAGTCTAGTAATTACAGTGATGGCATTTGACGAGCTTACACTGCTTCCCTTTATTTGTTACGCAAACCTGTGTCTGTCTGTCTGTGTGTCTGTCTGTCTGTCTGTCTGTGTGTCTGTCTGTCTGTCTGTGTGTCTGTCTTTCTGTCTGTGTGTCTGTCTTTCTGTCTGTGTGTCTGTCTTTCTGTCTGTGTGTCTGTCTTTCTGTCTGTGTGTCTGTCTTTCTGTCTGTCTTTCTGTCTGTGTGTCTGTCTTTCTGTCTGTGTGTCTGTCTTTCTGTCTGTGTGTCTGTCTTTCTGTCTGTGTGTCTGTCTTTCTGTCTGTGTGTCTGTCTGTCTGTGTGTGTCTGTCTCTGTCTGTGTGTCTGTCTGTCTGTCTGTGTGTCTGTCTTTCTGTCTGTGTGTCTGTCTTTCTGTCTGTGTGTCTGTCTTTCTGTCTGTGTGTCTGTCTTTCTGTCTGTGTGTCTGTCTTTCTGTCTGTGTGTCTGTCTTTCTGTCTGTGTGTCTGTCTTTCTGTCTGTGTGTCTGTCTTTCTGTCTGTGTGTCTGTCTTTCTGTCTGTGTGTCTGTCTTTCTGTCTGTGTGTCTGTCTTTCTGTCTGTGTGTCTGTCTTTCTGTCTGTGTGTCTGTCTTTCTGTCTGTGTGTCTGTCTTTCTGTCTGTGTGTCTGTCTTTCTGTCTGTGTGTCTGTCTTTCTGTCTGTGTGTCTGTCTGTGTGTGTCTGTCTGTGTGTGTCTGTGTGTCTGTGTGTCTGTCTGTGTGTCTGTCTGTGTCTGTCTGTGTGTCTGTCTGTCTGTCTGTCTGTCTGTCTGTCTGTCTTTCTGTCTGCCTGTGTGTCGTCTCCTTTCTGTCTGCTTGTCTCAGAGAGTAGCTCATGAACCAACTGGTATTACGCAGATCACAAGCAAGGTATAACACTTTGTCTTGATTTTTTTTAGTTATCCTAGGTAATTTACACTATGTATAATTGTATTTATGTATGTGTTCCTGTGAGACAGACAGACAGAGATAGACAGCCAATCAGGTACCCAGCTGACCAGCCAGCTGCTGGCCAGCCAGGTGGCCAACCAGCTGTTTGCCAGCCAGGTGGCCTGCCAGCCTGCCGACATCACTTTCCACTTCAAAGGGGAGTGTTAATATGACATGACATCAGTGAATCTATGGTGTTTGCTGTGCCGTTTGCTCTAGCTGGCTCTCAATTTAACTGGTGCTCCCACAAGGTACTAAGTGGTCCCAGATTTTTTTAATATGGCGCACACCGAGTGTTAAGACCCATTCTATGCTGACCAGGCATCTCAGGCCAATCGTACCAAATTTGGAGGCAGGAAAAATAAAATGTAAATATACGTTTGGGGCAGTAGCAGTATTAACGTATATAGTATACGTTTGGACCGTTTAAGGGTTATAGTGCAGGCATTGTACTTCCCATTTCCAGGACTCAAGTCCAACTAAATCAACTGGTTTCCCTGAATCCCTTCACAAAATGTTACCCTGCTCACACTCCAACAGCTCGTCAGGTCCCAAAAACCATTCGTCTCCATTCACTCGTATCTAACACGCTCACACATGCTTGCTGGAAATCCAAGCCCCTCGACCACAAAACCTCCTTTACCCTCTCCCTCCAACCTTTTCTAGGACGACCCCTACCCCGCCTTTCCTCCCCTACAGATTTATACGCTCTCCAAGTCATTCTACTTTGATCCATTCTCTCTAAATGACCAAACCACCTCAACAACCCCTCTTCAGCCCTCTGACAAATACTTTCAGTAACTCCACACCTTCTCCTAATTTCCACATTCCGAATTTTCTGCATAATATTTACACCACACATTGCCCTTAGACAGGACATCTCCACTTCCTCCAGCCGCCTCCTCGCTGCAGCATTTGCAACCCATGCTTCACACCCATATAAGAGTGTTGGTACCACTATACTTTCGTACATTCCCTTCTTTGCCTTCATGGATAACGTTTTTTGTCTCCACAGATACCTCAACGCACCACTCACCTTTTTTCCTTCATCAATTCTATGATTAACCTCATCCTTCATAAACCCATCCGCTGACACGTCAACTCCCAATTATCTGAAAACATTTACTTCTTCCATAATCCCTCTCTCCAATGTGATATCCATTTTTTCTTTATTTAAATCGTTTGATACCCTCATCACCTTACTCGTATCTGTGTTCACTTTCAACTTTCTACCCTTACACACCCTCCCAAACTCGTCCACTAACCTTTGCAACTTTTCTTTAGAATCTCCCATAAGCTCAGTATCATCAGCAAAAAGTAACTATGCCAACTCCCATTTTGCATTTGATTCCCCATAATTTAATCCCACCCCTCTCCCCAACACCCTAGCATTTACTTCTTTTACAACCCCATCTATAAATATATTAAACAACCATGGTGACATTATACATCCCTGTCCAAGACCTACTTTTACCGGGAAGTAATCTCCCTCTCTCCTACACACCTTACCCTGAGCCTCACTATCCTCATAAAAACTCTTTACAGCATTCAGTAACTTACTACCTATTCCATACACTTGCAACACAAAATGTCATCCACCATGGGTAGACTGACTAGTACAGTACCTACCTCAACTCCATACACTACAACATCTGCATGACCTGCTGTTTTAGAGATAACTGCTTCCACTTCACTAGTTGAAACATTTTCACCCTTCCAGCGGAATGTATCTCCTGTGCGATCCTTGAAGTATAAGTAGCCTTCTTCATCCATCATGAGTATATCACCTGCAATAAATTATACTCAATATTATCTGAACTTTTTGGTACACAAGTATATTAAAAGAAGCTCGGCCTAAAAGCGAAATAATATTTCCCATAAGAATTAATGTAAATACAATTAATCCGTTCCAGACAAAAATATCAACAAAAAATTTTTTTTTTTAAACTTAACTATAGTTTTACATACACAAAACAATGAGAACTAAATAAAATTATTAAAGAAATGGATAAATGAACATTTAAATCACTATTACATACCTTTATTGAAGGCAGGAGGAGAGTATTGTTAGGAGACAGAACAAAATACAGTGGTCCCTCGGTTTTCGTGCATCTCCAAACCGAACATTTATGTAAGTGTATTTTCGTAAGTGCTGTTGCAAGTGTATTTTTGGAGGTCTGAAATAGACTAACCTACGTGACATTATTTCTTAAGGAAGTAAATTCGTTCGGTAATGGCACTTGAGCAGCATTCTGGAACGAATTTTCGGCGAAAACCGAGGGACCACTGTACAGTGGTACCTTGGTATACGTCCAGTTCCCAACTCGAACAATTATGCAAGTGTATTTTTCTAAGTGCTTTTGTAAGTGTATTTTTGGGGTCTGAAATGGATTAATCTACTTTACATTATTCTTTATGGGAACAAATTTGCTCAGTACTCGAGATCGGCAATTGAACAGCCTTCTGGAATTAATTAAGGACGTATACCAATATACCACTGTACTCCTTCAATATGATGCTAATATCAACTCTATACGGCTTATTTATCTATCATAATTCATCTAATATGACATATTAAACAATATAAATAACATAGAAACCTCGTATACACTCTAGAATGAATAAAATATGTTATTACGTATGTGGCTAGTGGTGGCGGCAGCAGGAGTTTGTTTGGGTACAGGACAAGATAGTCCTTCAATATGACACTAATATCAACACTACGGCTTATTTATCTATCACAATTCATCTAATATGACATAATAAACAATATTAATAACAAAGAAACAGGACATAAAATCTAGAATGAATAAAATATGTCATTAGAAATGTCATGAGTGGTGTTGTTTGTTGTTGGGTGTATAAGGGCCACTGAAAGACAAGCCTTGCACAGTGGTGGTGAAGGCGGCAGCAGAGGCGGCGGTGTTGTCAGTCGCCCTATATATGTACCTCAAACAACAATGGAGGAGTTAAGTTTCGTGTCGTCATTTTTCTATCGCTTAATCGCTTAACTTACTTGGTACACTGTTAATGCTACACTTTATCGCTGGCTGGCGCTATAGCCTTTATCGACTCCTGCTGCTTTAGAATCGTACATATCGTAGAATCACTGAAGAAGGCACATTCTCCCCTCTCAGCCCTTTACCAAAGGGCTGGCACTCTGAACTTTCTTTGGCCCGATGGTGGCTTATTTCACAGTCACAATCAATAAACAAGCACCAAAATGAACGGATGAAAGGATGAACACGAGAGTATGTATTCCCTACTCAATGAGAGACGCAGATTGAGTGTGATATGTGTGAGGAAGTGGTGTCGCCGGCGGGTTGACGCATCACAATACGATCGATAAGCTAAAAAACGGCTGATAAGTGAAAGCCTAAAAACCAGCCTATAAGCGAGTTGGCTGATAACAGGAACGGCCGATAAGCGAGGGTTCACTGTACATTTGTAAATGGGGATGCAGACTAGAGCTGGAGATCATCTAATAAGGCTGAATATAATACAGTAAATATACTATTAGCTCTAGGTAGTAGGTTGGTAGACAGCAACCGCCCAGAGAGGTACTACCGTCCTGCCAAGTGAGTGTAAAACGAAAGCCTGTAATTGTTTTACATGATGGTAGGATTGCTGGTGTCTCTTTTCTGTCTCAAACATGCAAGATTTCAGGTACATCTTGCTACTTCTACTTACACTTAGATCATACTATACATTCATGTATGTACAAGCATATATATACACACCCCTCTGGGTTTTCTTCTAATTTCTTACTAGTTCTTGTTCTTATTTCCTCTTATCTCCATGGGGAAGTGGAATAGAATTCTTCCTCCGTAAGCCATGCGTGTCGAAAGAGGCGACTAAAATGCCGGGAGCAAGGAGCTAGTAACCCCTTCTCCTGTATATATTACTAAATGTAAAAGGAGAAACTTTTGTTTTTCCTTTTGGGCCACCCTGCCTCGGTGAGAAACGGCTGACGTGTTGAAAGAAAGACAGAAAGAAGTATATTAGCAATGAAGCTGACAATAGTAAATAGATGATAAGAGGAGCTTAGGAGAAAGAAATCTGCCCTGGATTCTCCTGACTCTTATCATTGGCAAAACATCTAAGTGAAAGAATCCTAGGATTGAACAAGATTTCTATTTTCAACTACAGTGTCAAAATCCAGAAAACCCTGTATCCTGACAAGTCTATTATTCTGCTACTTCCTATTGAAAGGGTTGCGATATGGTGCACAGGGGAGACGTTAAAGCTAATGAATCATTTGAATGGGGAGGGGAAATAGTCTGACTCAGGTGAAGGGGTCAAGTGGTGAGACAGTATACAGCTGTGGTTCTCCAAACTCCATATTAGTCTCCTGTTAAGTGTACATTCCATCAATACATGAGGGACCGTGGCCTGATATACCAGGTTTTCACAAAGGAAGGACCAAAGCAAATTTTCACTGCAGGGGTTAAGAGGTTTGGTGTGCAAGGGGCCTAGACATGCAGCAGGCATGTGCGAGTGTGTTAGATAGGAGTGAATGGAGATGAATGGTTTTGGGACCTGACGAGCTGTTAGTGTATGAGCAGGGTAATATTTTGTGAAGAATTTCAGGCAAACCAGTTAGCTGGAGTCGAGCCTTGGAGGTGGGAAGTAAAATGCCTACACTTTAAAGGAGGGGTTTGGGATATTGGCTGTTTGGAGTGACATCTAAACTGTTATATCTGGGCACCTCTGCAAAGACAGTGATTATGTGTGAATGATGGTGAAAGTGTTGAATGACGGTGAAAGCGTTTCTTTTTTTTTTGGGTCACTCTGCTTCGATGGGAGACAGCCAGTGTTGAAAAAAATTTTTTATTTAAAACTTTAAATACTAGCAGCATCTTACAAAAAATTAACTGAACTGGTTACTGAGGCATGTGGCTTTAAAGCAGGTTTCTAATAAGGTCTTAAGACAAATGCTAGAGGCACAAGGCTGGGAAACACCATATGATGCCTGAGCTCACATCCCCATGGGAACAACCAGGTGCATAGCACTCCTGGAGACATGATAAATGCCAATGAGTTATTTTCTTCCTACAGTACTGTACAAAATTAATACAAAATATCACATATCACTTTCATAATTCCTGTTAGAGAAAAAATTTCTCAACTTATAAAACATTTAGAAGTCTTTATAGTAATAGTTCACTAAGGAAAAATACATCGAATACATATTAAGGTTATGGGAACTATTGAAACTAATGACATCAACGAATGCTAGGTGATATGGTGGAGTGCCCTATTAATTCCTTTTCAGACCAGTCTTACCTCATCGTGAGCAAGTTAGTATTTATTTATTCACTAAGTAATTTATTGATATTATAATGGAAAATTTACAATTAAATTATTTTAGTGCTGACAATTTCCTAGCACGGTAGAATGATCCCCAAGAAGGAAACAAATTCACCATCATCCATTCACTTTCATTACTTTCTTATGGACATTTATTCTGAAGTACAGTACAGTGGCCCCATGAGTTTCGTAAAAACTTCACTCCTGAAGTCTGCTCAAGCGCCATTACCGAACGAATTTACTCCCTTAAGGAAAAATGTCATGTAGGTTAGTCTATTTCAGACCCCCAAAAATACACTTCCACAAGCACTTACAATATTATACTTACATAATTGTACGATTTCCGGGGTTTACGAAACTCGGGGGTCCACTGTATAGCAATTTGACAATCACAAACCAAATGATTCACAAACTAACAAATTTATCAAATTATCATTTACTGTTAAACTGAATCTAGAATACAGTGGTACCTCTTTATACGTCCTTAATCTGTTCCAGGACCTTGGACTTATACCAAACAGGACATACCAAACAAATTTTCCCATAAGAAATACAGTGGTACCTCGGCATACGAGCAGCTCCCAACTCGAACAATTATGTAAGTGTATTTTTGTAAGTGCTTTTGTAAGTGTATTTTTGGGAGTCTGAAACGGATTAATCTTATTTACATTATTCCTCATGGGAACAAATTCGTTCGGTATCGGCACTCAAACAGCCTTCTGGAATGAATTAAGCTCGTAACCCGATGTACCACTGTAGTACAGTGGACCCTTGGAAATCGAACACTCCCAACTCGTCTTTTTATGTAAGTTTATTATTGTAAGTGCTTTTATAGGTGTATTTTTGGGGGTCTGAAACACTAATCTAATTTACATCATTCCTTATGGGAATAAATTCGTTTGGTAACAGCACTTGAACAGCATTATGGAATGAAGAATGTTCGATTTCCGGGAGTCCACTGTATAGGAAAAATGATTAATCAGTTCCCGTGAAAAAAATCCCATTGTTATAGGCATATTATACATTGATGGGGTTGTATAAAATAATTTAAACACTGCTTAATACTAAAATACATACCTAAATACAAAAGAATTAGATGAAATAAATGCAAATTTAACCTCACTTACTTTGCTGAAAAGAGTTGAGTGCCTACTAGGATAGTGCTGGAGAAAGGAGGAGGAAGAAATGTTATTGTTTGGAAGGAGAGTCCCCTTCTCTTCTCTGTTTCTTTTTCCCTATTTGGACCTGGTAGAAACTCACCAAGATTGACTTTTACTAAAAATCTGTCCAAAGAACTTTGCTTCTGCCTTCTCCTCAGATGTTTTGGAAATGTATGTACATGGTATACAGCAGCCAAGTCCCAGATACACATGTGCCACCTTCATACTTTTCAACAATCTCTTTTTTTCACCTTCATACTTTTCAACAATCTCTTTTTTTTCACCTTCATACTTTTCAACAATCTCTTTTTTTCACCTTCATACTTTTCAACAATCTCTTTTTTTCACCTTCATACTTTTCAACAATCTCTTTTTTTCACCTTCATACTTTTCAACAATCTCTTTTTTTCACCTTCATACTTTTCAACAATCTCTTTTTTCACCTTCATACTTTTCAACAATCTCTTTTTCACCTTCATACTTTTCAACAATCTCTTTTTTTTCACCTTCATACTTTTCAACAATCTCTTTTTTCACCTTCATACTTTTCAACAATCTCTTTTTTCACCTTCATACTTTTCAACAATCTCTTTTTCACCTTCATACTTTTCAACAATCTCTTTTTTTCACCTTCATACTTTTCAACAATCTCTTTTTTTCACCTTCATACTTTTCAACAATCTCTTTTTTTCACCTTCATACTTTTCAACAATCTCTTTTTTTCACCTTCATACTTTTCAACAATCTCTTTTTTCACCTTCATACTTTTCAACAATCTCTTTTTTCACCTTCATACTTTTCAACAATCTCTTTTTTCACCTTCATACTTTTCAACAATCTCTTTTTCACCTTCATACTTTTCAACAATCTCTTTTTTCACCTTCATACTTTTCAACAATCTCTTTTTTCACCTTCATACTTTTCAACAATCTCTTTTTCACCTTCATACTTTTCAACAATCTCTTTTTCACCTTCATACTTTTCAACAATCTCTTTTTTCACCTTCATACTTTTCAACAATCTCTTTTTTCACCTTCATACTTTTCAACAATCTCTTTTTTCACCTTCATACTTTTCAACAATCTCTTTTTTCACCTTCATACTTTTCAACAATCTCTTTTTCACCTTCATACTTTTCAACAATCTCTTTTCACCTTCATACTTTTCAACAATCTCTTTTTCACCTTCATACTTTTCAACAATCTCTTTTTCACCTTCATACTTTTCAACAATCTCTTTTTCACCTTCATACTTTTCAACAATCTTTTTTCACCTTCATACTTTTCAACAATCTCTTTTTTCACCTTCATACTTTTCAACAATCTCTTTTTCACCTTCATACTTTTCAACAATCTCTTTTTCACCTTCATACTTTTCAACAATCTTTTTTCACCTTCATACTTTTCAACAATCTCTTTTTTTCACCTTCATACTTTTCAACAATCTCTTTTTTCACCTTCATACTTTTCAACAATCTCTTTTTCACCTTCATACTTTTCAACAATCTCTTTTTTCACCTTCATACTTTTCAACAATCTCATTTTTTCACCTTCATACTTTTCAACAATCTCATTTTTCACCTTCATACTTTTCAACAATCTCATTTTTTCACCTTCATACTTTTCAACAATCTCTTTTTTCACCTTCATACTTTTCAACAATCTCTTTTTTCACCTTCATACTTTTCAACAATCTCTCTTTTTCACCTCCATGGTGATCCTAACCATTTTCTTCGTTGCTTGGCTCTTCTCATTAACTTTTTTAGAACTCATGGTTAATGAATTTACTAAAAATTTATACGAAAAAAAAACAAATCACGTGAAAATTCACAGAGTTACAGCGCAGGTTGTTCACTGAATGGTAGCAACAGGCGTACTGATGCTAGCGGGCAATCGTGGCTTTATCTCGAGAAGTAAACAATGGAAATAAGTCACTTTGTCTGACTTTTTTTTTGGGTTATTCTAGGTTCTCTACACATATGCTGCTATGTATGATAATCTATGTAACTGTATTTGTTACATATTATATGATTTGTACTACCTAACTACAGTGGACCCCCGAGTTTCGATCACCTCAAAACTCGAACAATTATGTAAGTGTATTATTGTAAGTGCTTTTGTAAGTGTATTTTTGGGGTTGAAATGGACTAACCTACCCTCATGTCGTTCACAAATACAGTGGTCCCTCGGTTTTCGCCGAAAATTCGTTCCAGAATGCTGCTCAAGTGCCATTACTGAACGAATTTACTTCTAAGAAAAAATGTCACGTAGGTTAGTCTATTTCAGACCCCCAAAAATACACTTGCAACAGCACTTACGAAAATACACTTACATAAATGTTCGAGTTTGGAGATGCATGAAAACCGAGGGACCACTGTACCAGAAACAGCACCAGTATTAGGACTGACCCCTGTGGAACCCCACTAGTCACCGGCACCCACTCTGACACCTCGCCACGTACCATGACTCGCTGCTGTCTTCCTTAAGGGAGCAAATTCGTTCAGCAATGGCACTTGAACAGCCTTCTGGAACGAATTATGGCCGAAACTCGGGGGTCCACTGTATTTTAAATCTAATTGTGTATGTACCTAATTAGGTATATATCTAATTATGTATGTATCTAATAATGTATGTTCAAATGTACTGCTCCATGCCTAGGCATGCTAGTGGCCTTCTTTGTAATTAATATTTTATAACATGTAAACCACACCATTGTAAGCTTTACAAGGAAATAAAGATTTTGATACAAATTCTAGCACGCGAGTCGTATTCCAAACAAAGGTCGTATACCAAGCAAAAGTTTTCACGTCCAAACAGGACGTATACCAAGTTGGACTTATTCCAAAGTGGACGTATACAGAGGTACCACTGTACAGTGGCCCCTGGCTAACGAACACCCCAGAAATCGTACAATTATGTAAGTATAATATTGTAAGTGCTTGTGGAAGTGTATTTTTGGGGGTCTGAAATAAACTAACCTACGTGACATTATTTCTTAAGGAAGTAAATTCGTTCGGTAATGGCACTTGAGCAGGCTTCTTTGATGAAGTTTTTTCGTTAGCCGGGGTCCACTGTATTTAAATCCAAGTGGCCTTCTCAACCATCTGATTACATAATACTTTCTAAGAAAATTCATTGCTTAAATTTTTGTCCAGAATTAGTAGAAAATGCATAACTCAACTCTGAAATTGGAATACGTATTTACATCAAAGACTATAATCACTTTGCATTCATTGTTACCACAATATCTGATTGTACAGTGAACCTAGACATTAGTTTCAAGTGACTGAGCAGGAACCCTATATATTACACAAATATATTTTATTGAATTTAAACCTCCATCACCCAGATCGTTAATTGCAGACACACTACACAAAAAACTTCCTGCTTCACCTCAAACTGAAAAATGTGAACATCTTTGATTTTATACCCTAATTTATATCTACAGTGGTACCTCGAGTTACGATGTTCCCCAAAATCGCCCTTTTATGTAAGTTTATTTTTTTAAATGCTTTTGTAGGTATATTTTTGGGGGTGTAAAAGGACTGACTAGTCTATTTTACATTATTCCTTATGGGGATAAATTCGTTTGGTAATGGCACTTGAACAGCATTCTCGAACGAAAAAATATCGTAACTCGAGGTACCACTGTAGTAAGGAAATCAGTGTACTTTGTACTCTGCCAGGGAGGAAGTTTGGTAACAAAGTGTGTTTGTGTGTGTGAGAGAGAATGAATGAGAGAGAGAATGAATGAGAGAGAGAATGAATGAGAGAGAGAATGAATGAGAGAGAGAATGAATGAGAGAGAGAATGAATGAGAGAGAGAATGAATGAGAGAGAGAATGAATGAGAGAATGAATGAATGAGAGAATGAATGAATGAATGAGAGAATGAATGAATGAATGAGAGAATGAATGAATGAATGAGAGAATGAATGAGAGAGAATGAATGAGAGAGAATGAATGAGAGAGAGAATGAATGAGAGAGAGAATGAATGAGAGAGAGAATGAATGAGAGAGAATGAATGAGAGAGAATGAATGAGAGAGAATGAATGAGAGAGAATGAATGAGAGAGAATGAGAGAGAGAATGAATGAGAGAGAATGAATGAGAGAATGAATGAGAGAATGAATGAGAGAGAGAATGAATGAGAGAGAATGAGAGAGAGAGAAACTCTGGTGTTATATTACTGTAGTTGAATAAATCCCAAACATCAGTGACTGATATCCCTGCTGATTTTTTTATTTTTTTATTAACACATCGGCCGATTCCCACCAAGGTAGGGTGGCCCGAAAAAGAAAAACTTTCGTCATCATTCACTCCATCACTGTCTTGCCAGAGGGGTGCTTTACACTACAGTTATAAAACTGCAACATTAACACCCCTCCTTCAGAGTGCAGACACTGTACTTCCCATCTCCAGGAGTCAAGTCCGGCCTGCCGGTTTCCCTGAATCCCTTCATAAATGTTACTTTGCTCACACTCCAACAGCACGTCAAGTATTAAAAACCATTTGTCTCCATTCACTCCTATCAAGTACGCACACGCATGCTTGCTGGAAATCCAAGCCCCTCGCACACAAAACCTCTTTTGCCCCCTCCCTCCAACCTTTCCTAGGCCGACCCCTACCCCGCCTTCCCTCCACTACAGATTTATCCACTCTCGAGGTCATTCTGTTTCGTTCCATTCTCTCTACATGTCCGAATCACCTCAACAACCCCTCCTCAGCACTATGGATAATAGTTTTAGTAATCCCGCACCTCCTCCTAATTTCCAAACTCCGAATTCTCTGCATTATATTCACACCACACATTGACCTCAGACATGACATCTCCACTGCCTCCAGCCTTCTCCTCATTGCGACATTCATCACCCATGCTTCACACCCATATAAGTGTGTTGGTATAACTATACTCTCATACATTTCCCTCTTAACTTCCATGGACAAAGTTCTTTGTCTCCACAGACTCTGAAGTGCACCACTCACCCTTTTCCCCTCATCAATTCTATGATTCACCTCATCCTTCATAGACTCATCTGCTGACATGTCCACTCCCAAATATCTGAATACATTCACCTCCTCCATACTCTCTCCCTCCAATCTGATATCCAATCTTTTGTCACCTAATCTTTTTGTTATCCTCATCACCTTACTCTTTCCTATATTCACTTTCAATTTTCTTCTTTTACATACCTTACCAAATTCATCCACCAACCTCTGCAACTTCTCTTCAGAATCTCCCAAAAGCACAGTGTCATCAGCAAAAAGCAACTGTGACAACTCCCACTTTGTATTTGATTCTTTGTCTTTTAACCCCACACCTCTTGCCAAGGCCCTCGCATTCACTTCTCTTACAACCCCATCTATAAATATATTGAACAACCACGGTGACATCACACATCCCTGTCTAAGGACTACTTTTACCGAGAAATAATCTCCCTCTCTCCTACACACTCTAACCTGAGCGTCACTATCCTCATAAAAGCTCTTCACTGCTTTCAGTAACCTACCTCCTATTCCATACACCTGCAACATCTGCCACATTGCCCCCCTATCCACCCTATCATACGCCTTTTCCAAATCCATAAATGCCACAAAAACCTCTTTACGCTTATCCAAATACTGTTCACCTATATGTTTTACTGCAAACACTTGGTCTACACACCCCCTACCTTTCCTAAAGCCACCTTGTTCATCTGCTATTCTGCTCTCCGTCTTACTCTTAATTCTTTCAATAATAACTCTACCATACACTTTACCTGGTATACTCAACAGACTTATTCCCCTATAATTTTTGCACTCTCTTTTGTCCCCTTTGCCTTTATACAAAGGAACAATACACGCTCTCTGCCAGTCCCTAGGTACCTTACCCTCTTCCATACATGTATTAAATAATAGCACCAACCACTCCAAAACTATATCTCCGCCTGCTTTTACAATAAATAGTTTCTTAATGGAAACAGTAAATAAAGTTGGTGTAAAACTAGCAGGAGCAAATCTGGATCCATCTGTGTCATTGTGAGAAAGGAAGCCTTTTTTGGGTGGAAAATACTGACAACAGAGTAACACATACAAAGTGATACCAGTGGCGATATGTTATGATTGGACAAGGACTAAATAAGTGTGCAATGGGAATAAACATACAGTGGACTCCCGAGTAACGAGCACCCCGGAAATCGTACAATTATATAAGTACAGTGGTCCCTCAGTTTTCGTGCATCTCCAAACTCGAACATTTATGTAAGTGTATTTTCGTAAGTGCTGTTGCAAGTGTATTTTTGGGGGTCTGAAATAGACTAACCTATGTGATATTATTTCTTAAGGAAGTAAATTCGTTCGGTAATGGCACTTGAGCAGCACTCTGGAACGAATTTTTGGCGAAAACCGAGGGACCACTGTATAATATTGTAAGTGCTTTTGTAAGTGTATTTTTGGGGGTCTGAAATAGACTAACCTACTTGACATTATTCCTTAAGGGAGTAAATTCGTTCGGTAATGGCACTTGAGCAGGCTTCTGGAATGAATTATGCTCGTTACTCGGGGGTCCACTGTACTGTGTAACTCCAATGAAAAAATATTCTGTCATTTTCTTTACAGTGACCATCTTCCACTGAGGTAGAGTGAGCAGAAAATGAGGCAACACTTTCAGTTTTTCATTCAATCACTGTTTTGCCTGTTTACCATTCAGATGGCCCTCTAAACTGCAACACATTTCAAAGTGTTTCCTTACACACACACATATATAATAGGCCTAGTGTCTAATCAACATGTGCCTAGGACAAAATGGTAACTAACCCTCATCCTGTTTTTACAGTGCAGGCCTTGTACTTTCTACTTCCAATATGCAAGTCCAGATACCCGATTTTCTTGAATCCCTTTTTAAATATTATCTTGCTCACAGTCCAATAGCAAGTAGTCATAAAAACCACTTGCCTCCATTCACTCCTTTTTAACACTCACACAAACCTGTGAGATGTCCAAGCTCCCTAGCACTCAAAACTTCCTTTCTTCCCTCTTTGCAATCTTTCCTAGTGTGACCCCAACTCCTCCTCCCTTCCAACCAAGATTTATACACCTTCCAAGTCAACCTATTTTGCTTTATCCTTTCAAATGCCTAAATCATCTGAGCCCTCTGAGTAACACTTTTGATAACCCCACACTTTATCTCCAAGCTCCAAATTCTCTGCATAACACTTACACCACATATTGCCCTCAAACACAAGTTCTTTACTACCTACAACCTCACTGCAATGCTTAAAACCCATGCTTCACATCCACATAAGTGTGGGTACCACCATACTTTGGTACATTTTCCCTCTTTTTTTTCTTCTTGGCTAAAGCTGTTTCCACTGATGCATCATTGGACCACTCAACTTTTTTATTCCTCATCAATTCTATGGTTCATCTCACCTTTTGTAAACCTTAAAGGCGAGATGAACCATACTTCCCCCCTCCAATCTCTCTTCCAAATTTTTCATGGCTAGATTTTTTTGCAACTCTCATCACCTTGCTTTTTCCTATGTTCACTCTTAATTCACTTCTTTTACACACCCTTCCAAATTTCTCCACCAACTTTCACAATTTCTCTTCAGAATTTCCAAAAATAACAATATCGGCAAAAAAGCAACCGTGATAACTCCCACGATGCATCAAATTCCTTATCTTTCAATCCTACACTTTTCCCCAACACCTTAGCATTCACTTCTTTTATTTACAAACTAACCTTTAAATATGTTAACCATGGTGACATCACATATCTGTGTCTATGACCTACTTTTATTGGAAAATAATCTCCCTCTCCTATATATCCTAACATGAGTCTATCTACATAAAGTCTTCACAGATTTTAGTAACCTA
Source organism: Cherax destructor (assembly GCA_009830355.1). Lineage (NCBI taxonomy): Eukaryota > Metazoa > Arthropoda > Malacostraca > Decapoda > Parastacidae > Cherax > Cherax destructor. The sequence continues at coordinate 27,960 of WNWK01003923.1, forward strand.
CTGCCTATTCTATACATCTGCAACATCTGCCACATTACTTCCCTATCCACCCTATCACAAGCCTTTTCTAAATCCATAAATGCAACAAAAAAGTTCCTTACCTTTAAATATTGTATTGTTCACTTATATGCTTCAATGTAAACACTTGGCTTACACATCTCCTACCCTTCCTAAAACCTCCTTGCTCCTCTGCAATCTTACTTACCATTTTGCCCTTAACCCTTTGACTGTTTCGGACGTATATTTACGTCTTACGAGCCAATGTTTCGGACGTATTTATACGCCTAAATTCTAGCGGCTTCAAATGAAGCGGGAGAAAGCTGATAGGCCTACATGTGAGAGAATGGGTCTGCGTGGTGGGTGTGCGCAGTATGAAAAAAATCGGGGACCCAGTGGTGCATTGTGGGAGCGCCATGTTTGTAGTCCTTGTTCACCATGCCTGGCGGTAAGAAGTACCTCACTCCCCGGCGTATTGGAGGCCTTCTCTTCCCAAGTGATAGTTCTAACAGCGATGGAAGTGCCAGTGAAAGTGAATTCCATGGTTTTCAAGAGGGTGTGACTGAAAGCAGTGCCCAGGATAACATAATTAGTGATGAAAACCCAGATGACCCACAGCCTTCCACCTCTGGTGCTGGGCCGTCTCATTCACGTTCACCTGTACCAGAACGAAAGAGGAAACTATTTCCCCGTGTAGAAGACTCTGATGTGAGCAGTGTAAGTGATGATGACAGTGATTTCAAAGTTATTGAAAGCAGTTCTAGTGGCGACAGTGAGGGAGATTATTCTCCAGTGAAGCGGCAGTATGTACGACGCAACATGCGTTCTGGTAGTGTGCCATATGCTATTCCAAGGAAAAGGAGTAAATCTCGGAGTACATCTCTTGGCCCTACACCAATAATTGATAATGAAGATGACGATATTGTTACAATGGGGATGCGTAATGTGCGTGGGGCAGGTGGTGGTGTTGGCGGTGGCATGAGTCATGTGCCACCACGAGCGGGCCACGCTGCTACCCACGCTGCTAACTCAGCACAACCACCATCAACCACCCCCACACTTCCACAACCTGCACAACCACAACCTGCACAGCCACAACCTGCACAACCACAACCACCTGTCAATATCCAGTACGCACCAGCAGACCGCATCTGGGATTGGCAGCAGGTGACAATTTTGTTCCCAATCCCCATGACTTTGATGAAGCACAAAGTGGAATACGGCCATCGTGTACACTTGGGAACAATGCTACTGAACTGGAATGCTTTCAGTTATTCTTCGATGAACCCCTGATGGACATTATTGTCAGGGAAAGCAACACATACTATGAGTACACCATGGCAAACACACTTCTTTCACCAAATTCACGGCTACACCAGTGGAAGGACACAACTGTGGCAGAGATGTACTTGTTCTTTGCCACAATAATGCTTATGCCACATGTTTATAAGCACACTGTCACCACATACTGGTCGACAGAACGCCTGATTTCAACCCCAGGTTTTAGTGATATTATACCAGTGAATCGTTTTTGATACTGTTGCGTATGCTTCACTTTTCTGATAAAACCAGGCCTGACAGAAACGACAGGTTATATAAGATCAGGAATGTGTTCATGTACCTGAAACAAAAGTGTTGTATGTATTTTTATCCCTTCAGGAAGCTTGTTATTGATGAGTCTTTGATTTTGTTCAAAGGCAGACTGTCATTCAAGCAGTATATACCAAGCAAGAGGAAACGCTTTGGTATAAAGTTATTTGTACTGTGTGATTGCAAAAGTGGTCTGGTTCTGGATCTAATTGTGTACACTGGCAGTAATACATTGAGAGATACCATGAAGTTATTGGGTATCTCTGGTGATGTGGTTAGAACAATGATGGAACCATATCTTGGTAAGGGGCATATATTATATACTGATAACTGGTACACGAGCCCTTTACTCAGTGATTTCTTGCGAGTGAACATGACAGACTTGTGTGGCACAGTGCGTGCAAATCGTAAACATATGCCTAGGTTTGACGCTGGCACTCGTAGAGGTGAAGTGCAGGTGTTTGCTGCCAATGATATCATGGCATTTCGGTGGCAAGACAAACGTGATGTCACATTGTTGACATCAGTTCACAGACATGAAATGGTAGACAGTGGAAGACAGAATAGAGAGACCAATGAACCCATTCTAAAACCTGCAGCTGTGATGGACTACAACCTCAATATGCGCTTAGTGGACAAATGTGACATGCAGATTGGGTTTGCTGATTGTGTACGCAAAAGTTATAAGTGGTACATAAAACTCTTTTCCATCTTCTTGACATTTCCATGCTGAATGCTTATAACATGTACAAGTTGAAGACCAACAACAAACCCAAATATGGTGAATTTTGTTTGTCAGTCATCAGACAAATAATATTCAAGTACCAAGGAGCAACACCTGCAATAGACCAGCGCCCACGAAATTATCAACACATGCCCTCTTGTATGAGGCCTGGTGATCACTACCCCATACAAGTGCCTGCTACTACTCTCAAGAAAAATGCTCAGAAGAGGTGTTTTGTCTGTAAACATTCCACAAAACGCCCACAAACACGCAGAGACACTCGTTTTATGTGTGAGGAGTGTAAAGTACCACTGTGCTTATACCCATGTTTCAAAGAGTTCCACAAGCTGCAGGAGTTCTAGGAAAGTGTTCAGTGAGTGTACATATGTATATATATTATAGAATAGTAATGAACATTTTTTGTTGTTGTTTGTTTGTGTAAACAAGTTTTGTAAACAATATAAACATACCATTGTTTGTGAAGTTATTGTGGTGCAAACAACGAGTGTATATATATACATGTACATTGCACCTTACTGTGGTCTCACAGGCCACATAAGTTACATAAAAAAAGAAAATAGTGAAAAAAAAAAGAAATCTACGAATGGAAGTAAACAGAAGTTTACCGAGTCAGCGGAATTCGCCGATGTTGCCATACGCAGCTCAAATTGTGCCAACTTTACACCTCCATATCTCGGTAAGTACTGATGGCAAAAAATTTTTTTTAGGCTTAAAACAATCAGCAAAATAATCCTAACATTTTGGTAAGAAAAAATAATTTTTTTTTTTCGAATATTTCCCGACATAGAATGACAGTTTCAGAAAGGGGTCTCCGACAGTCAAAGGGTTAATACCTTCAATAATAACTATACCATATGCTTTACCTGGTATACTGAACAGGCTTCTTCCCCTATAATTCTTACACTCTCTTTTATCCCCTTTTACCTTATACAGAGGTGTGATTAAGTCATGTAATTGATACAAATTATTGTAGGGAAAAGTGATCACATAAAACATATAAAGATGTTGCAAGTGAAATTACCTGTACTACTTCCTCAACTGAGCAATACAAGTATTGATGTGTTGCAATTTCATGCTACTATGCTTTAGAGTATAAAAAAAAAAAAAACATCCATGCACACTCACTCTGAAACACTTGTAAAGTACGTACTAATAAACATACATGTATTAGCATATTAGTGCTAAATAACCTACTGATTTATTAGTCTCAAAGCAAAACATGTCCATGACTAATTCTCATAATACATTATTTATATAATCTTATGCTGTTAAGTAAAAGGACACAAATTCAACTAATGTGACATTTTACTGCGGCAACATTTCGCTCTCCAGGAGCTTTGTCAAGCTGTAACGGCTTGACAAAGCTCCTGGAGAGCGAAACGTTGCCACAATAAAATGTCACATTAGTTGCATCTGTGTCCCCTTTTAATTAACATATTGTCGGTAATTCTACCAATATTAACAATCTTATGCTACTGTATATAAAATACTAACCTTATGATCCCATCCTCGAAAATACAAGTACCATCCAACTTACGACCTGCTCGACATACGACCACTCGTACTTACGACCGTACTGTTTACAGCTCAGCTTAAGTTATTTTGTATAGTATTTCTGTTCATGCATATGAATGTTTTGTACTTATTACCTATAAGTAATAATAAAAAATTAAAACAACTTTTAAAACTCATTGCTGCCTTTTAAGGATGACTAAATTACATCACACTCTACTGGCTGTTTGTACTGTGGGATGTATGGCAATGTGTCCTCCTTCTGAAGACCTTGGTCCTTGCCAGTGTCATGAAGACAATAATGGTATTCCAGCTCTACAATGTCAGGATGTGACTGGCTGGGAGGAGATGGAAAGCATTTTTACCGACTTGGGGGTAAGTAAAAAAAATAAACTTAATGTTCAAAGATCTTGAACAATTCAATATAACTTGAAGAGAAGAGATGAATAATAATTAAGAGGAAAATATGTATGTGGTGTTAGGTAGATAACTAGAAAAAGGAATGATAATGCTATGGAAAAAAAGAAAGAGTGCACACGCCTATCAATCCTAAGATGAAGGACAGCATGCTGTGGTGGTATGAATGGATGGAGGGAAATGAAGGTGCACACACGCAATTGCATTTGGAGGGATTGAGCTTCAGCTTCTGGACTCCGCCTCTCAAATATTGTAAGCATGAGAAAGTGAACTGCTAGAGCCAATAAATTTTTATTCTTGACTACCATCAAATAAACCCTTGAACAAATGATTCCTTTTCCTTTATTTTTAATTTTTTTTATACAACCAAACATTGCAGCTATTTAATAAAATGTACAGTCAACAATCACTTATTCCCAGGATTACTGAAAGAGTAACAAGGAAAACTGATGCTTAGAAACAGAGTAAGGAATAAGATAATTAAAGTAAGAAACATTTATAAGGAGTAGCTGACAGAACTAAAGGTGGCAGCCACCACCACAATTCTTGTTGTCAAGAGATCGAATCATCTAAGTTGACAGTTTTTTTTTATCAAAGTAGAATGACTTGGAGAGCGTATAAATCTGTAGGGGAAGGAAGGCGGGGTAGGGGTCGTCCTAGAAAAGGTTGGAGGGAAGGGGTAAAGGAGGTTTTGTGGGCGAGGGGCTTGGACTTCCAGTAAGCATGTGTGAGCGTGTTAGATAGGAGTGAATGGAGACGAATGGTTTTTGGGACATGACGATCTGTTGGAGTGTGAGCAGGGTAACATTTTGTGAAGGGATTCAGGGAAACCAGTTAATTGATTTAGTTGGACTTGAGTCCTGGAAATGGGAAGTACAATGCCTGCACTTTAAAGGAGGGGTCTGAGATAGTGACAGCTGGGAGAGACTATTCTCAGCTGTCGTATCTGAGCTCCTCTGCAAAGACAGTGATTATGTATGAGTGTGGTGAAAGTGTTGAATGATGATGAAAGTATTTTATTTTTGGGGAATTTCTTTCTTTTTGGGTCACCCTGCCTCGGTGGGAGACGGCCGACTTGTTGAAAAAAATATATATATATTTAAAAGTCTGCAAAGTATTTAAATGAAGTAAATGGAGCATGCACTGTAATTAACCCTTTCAATGTTGTGATCCCTGCTTGCAAACCTGCTCCCAGTGTTGAAGAATTAAAAAAAAAAAAAAAAAAAAAAAAAATGAAATTAGAGAATCTTTTCCCAAAGGTAATGAAACCAAACGTACAAAATTTGATGGAAAACTTATGGAATTACACTCTTGTAAAGTTAGCGGTCTCGGTGACATTTGTGCATCGGCAATTTCGCCCACTTTGAGCCCTATTTTGGGCTAATTCTATTGTTCCAGTCAACCAAACTCATAGCTATTTCGCTAGTACTCATTTTATTCTATCGATTGAGCACAAGAAACTGCTTATTTACCTATTTCAACTACCCAATAAAAAGTGATCAGAAATTGGTAATTTGGCCAATTTCACACAATTCAAGAAAGGCCAATTTCAAAATAGGGTCCAGAATAAACAATGCAGACATTCCTGGCATTAAAATAATATTTTCTCTATTCATTAGCCACATCTTCAGGCCCCTCTTATATTACACTTTCTTTCCATTTTGAATTTTTATTCACACAAAAAATAGAAGATTTACTGTTATGCAGACTACTGAATTATTGTAATAAGTGTATAAATATTATCAGAGCATTCATGAACACATATTAGAGCCACCAGTTGACGTGTATTGGACGCGTGACAAGATTTGTTTACTCTAATAGTTTTTGCAAAAATCGAACATTTCCGCTACTTTGAGCTCAATTTCAAACTACTTTCATTCCCAAAACTAATCAAAATCATCTCTATTTCTGTAACATACTATCTTCCATGCTATCAAATGAGACCAAGAAAATGAGAATCCAACCATAAAAACCATATGAAAATACACCACAAAGTCACTGTTTTAAACAAAAAACATGGTAACAGTTTCTTTTTCTCATTATGCACTGTGTGCTGTGGGATTTTTTTTCTATATGGTGCACACTTACCACATAGACCATTCTCCCACATCTATGCTCATAGATAAGCTCATAGCTTATCTGAGCGAGATGAGCTTATGGCGTTATAGTACAGGACCGACATTGGCTTCAAAGCCATGATACAACGGGACCAAAAGTGAAAGGGTTAAGAAGGCCAAAGATGGGAAGACTAAGCATAGTAAAGTATTTTAGGTATCTTGAGGAATTTATTGCAGTAGACAAACTGCTGTGAGGAGATTTTCAAAACCAACACAATAAAAATTTGCAAACATGTACGACAGACAGATTTGAAGTATCAAGCAATCACGAAATCCTTAAATTTAAACTAAAAAAGCACTCATTTTGTAATAATAATACTGTAATGGATTTTTTGCCAGCTCACATATGTAAGCAGTGTGGACATCATTTCTTCTCCAGGATTAACAGATCTACCACCATTAGCATTTGCAGATGTAAAAATTGATGCTATTCGTTTCTACAATACAGGTAAGCCATAGATTATTTTTTTAACACACCAACTATCTCCCACCAAGGTAACATAATCCAAAAAAGAAAATATTCATCATTCATTAAATAGCTGTCTTGTATGAAGTGTGCAGACACAAAAACCACCCTTTAAAATGCAACATCCCCACCTCTTTCAGGGTGAAGACAATGTACTTCCCACCTCCAGGACTCAAGTCTGGCTGACTAGTTTTCCTGAATCCCTTCATAAATGTTACCTTACTCACACCCAGCAGCACATCAAATCCTTAACCCCCGTCTCTATTAACTTTGTTCTAACACACTCGCATGTTCTATATTAATGTTAGTTAAAAATAGGGTATTACTGACAAGATAAAAATAAGATAAAAAATATAACTTACATCACTACTCATTCATCTATTAAGAATACAGTACAAGATAGAAAAACCATTACTTTATTAACAGTCTTAGACCTGATGTTATAGCTCTATGCCACATGGCTTCTTCAGCTGCTCATTCCAGCAAAAGAGGCAATATGATAGCATAATGATACAGATTTAAATATTAACTGATTTTTACCTTCATATTTTTGCATCATTATGAAATTATAAAAAAACTACAGTAATAAATGAAGTAAAATTATGTAAGTGCTTTACTAAAGTTATATACTGAAGTTGCTATTAATACTGTTAAGGCCTGATATATCTGAACAAAGAAGTGTTCAGTGTGGTCACAGCAAGTGGGCTTCAGTCTTTATACATCAAATACAACTCAGACTTCACAACGCTTGAAAATGATGTGGTAAGTGAACCTTATATTTTTTCATTCTGCCATAATGACCAATTTCCCACCAATGTTGCATGACTAAAAAAAATCAATAGCAGCAACAGCAGTTGTTGTAACATTTATAGAGCATTTTGACTGTGTAAGTCACTCAGCATTCATAGCCATAAAAAAATACAGTGGACCCCCGGTGTTCGTAATTTACAGTGGACCCCCGGTGTTTGTAATTTACAGTGGACCCCCGGTGTTCGTAATTTACAGTGGACCCCCGGTGTTCGTAATTTACAGTGGACCCCCGGTGTTCGTAATTTACAGTGGACCCCCGGTGTTCGTAATTTACAGTGGACCCCCGGTGTTCGTCCTGCTCCAAACTCGCCCTTTTATGTAAGTGTATTTTTTTAAATGCTTTTGTAAGTGTATTTTTGGGGGTCTAAAAGGACTAGTCTACTTCACATTATTCCTTATGGGAATAAATTCGTTTGGTAATGGCACTTTGAACAGCATTCTGGAACGAAAAAATAACGAAACCGGGGGTCCACTGTAATTCATTCCAGAATGCTGTTCAAGTGCCGTTACCAAACGAATTTATTCCCATAACGAATAATGTAAATTAGCTAAGTTCTTTTAGACCCCCAAAAATACACTTACAAAAGCACTTACAAAAATACACTTGCATAATTGTTCGAGTTTGGAACAGTACGAACACCGGGGGTCTCCTGTATACACAATACACACAATATAAACAAGGATAAAATTAACCAATAAAAGAAACTACAGTGGAACCTCGGTTTTCGTATGCCATAGTTTGTATTCTCTATAAAATGTATTTTTTGTTAATATTTCCCATAAGAAATAATGTAAATCCAATTAATCCGTTCCAGACACCCAAAAATATTAACAAAAAATACATTTTAGAGAGAATAACTATAGTTTTACATAAAAACTAGGGCATACGAAAACTGAGGTTCCACTGTAACTAACACAAACACTCAGCCAAGTTAAAATAACAAAACACCAAATGAAACCAACATTAAATTGTTAATGTCAACAGACCCTCCTAAAAGTTCCCTGAACTTCCTGCACCAAGGAAATTAAAAACCAAGTCAAGGACAGAAAGGATTTAGCTGTGGGCACTGTTAAAATATGTTCTACAGTCAGTGGCAGGTCACAAGCTACACAGAGGGGTGGCAGGAGTATCTGCAAGCAGGTGGCCATGGGTGAGATGTTTCTGCCCGTTTCTCAAATGACAAAAATTCATCTAAAAGTGATGATTCCTGCTGAAGGAGGAAGGCCAAATGCCCAAGTCATGCCAAACACTATATAACTTGTTTCCAGTCTGCAAGATTCACTGACCCAAGAAATAAAAAGGAAAACACATTCACTATCATTATTTCAATAGGTCTTGTTAGAATCTTGCAAGCATCACAACTCTAATGACCCTTTGAACTGAAACCTCCCCAACCATCTTTAAGAGTGCAGGCACTGTATTACCCACCTCCAGAACTCTTGGGCTCGACTATCTGGTTTCCCTGCATCAAATTAAGTTAGATTAACACTGTTAATATTGTGAGGATAACAATAATTCACCTAGGTAGTAGGTTGGTAGACAGCAATCGCCAAGTGAGTGCAAAACAAAAGCCTGTAATTGTTTTACATGATGGTAGGATTGCTGGTGTCTTTTTTCTGTCTCATAAACGTGCAAGATTTCAGGTACTTCTTGCTACTTCTACTTACTCTTAGGTCACACTACACATGCATGTACAAGCATATATATATATATCAGTGGACCCTCGGTTTTCGTTCACCTCCAAACTCGAACAATTATGTAAGTGTATTTTTGTAAGAGCTTTTGTAAGTGTATTTTTGGGGGTCTGAAATGACTAATCTAATTTACATTTATCCTTATGGGAACAAATTCGTTCGGTAACGGCACTCGAACAGCATCCTGGAACAAATTATGGCCGATAACCGGGGGTCCACTGTGTATATATACACCCCTCTAGGTTTTCTTCTATTCTCTTACAAGTTCTTGTTTATTTCCTCTTATCTCCATGGGGAAGTGGAATAGAATTCTTACTCCGTAAGCCATGCATGTCGTAAGAGGCAACTAAAATGCCAGGAGCAAGGGGCTAGTAACCCCTTCTCCTGTATACATTACTAAAGTTAAAAAGAGATACAGTGGACCCTCGGTTTTCGTTGAAAATTCATTCCAGAATGCTGTTTGAGTGCCATTACCGAACGAATTTGTTCCCATAAGGACAAATGTAAATTAGCTTAGTCGTTTCAGAACCTCAAAAATACACTTTCAAAATCTCTTACAAAAATACATTTACATAATTGTTAGAGTTTGGAGGTGAACGAAAACCGAGGGTCCACTGTAGTTTTGTTTTTCTTTTTGGGTCATCCTGCCTCGGTGGGATACGACTGGTTTGTTGAAAGAAGAACAATAATAATTCAACAACCTACAATATTTTTAATATATAATTTACTTTGTCATACAGTACTTTTTTAGATACTGTACTTATAAAAAAAAAAGTCCTAATAAATAATTCAGATAAAAAAAATCACATAACTCATTATAAGACTAATGACTTCTTAAACAACTATTAGAACCTACCAGAATTATAATTACTTTGACTTTATTTACATTTACAAGTACAGTGGTACCTCGGCATACGAGCAGTTCCCAACTCGAACAATTATGCAAGTGCATTTTTGTAAGTGCTTTTGTAAGTGTATTTTTGGGGGTCTGAAACAGATTAATCTAATTTACATTATTCCTCATGGGAACAAATTTGTTCGGTATCGGCACTCGAACAGCCTTCTGGAACGAATTAAGCTCGTTTCCCGAGGTACCACTGTACAGTGGACCCCAGTTGTAAACTTCACTCTGAAGTCTGCTCTGCCATTACGCAATTTACTCCCTTAAGGAAAATTTTACGTAGGTTAGTCTATTTCAGACCCCAAAATACACTTCCACAAGAACTACAAATTATACTTATAATTGCACGATTTCGGGTTCTAACCAGGGTCCACTGTACAGTGAAATACCATCACTGTTTACACAAACATTACATAAATTTTCTGTTTCTGTCTTTGTTTCAAGTGTTTTTCACTTATATATCATAGGATGTTTGAAAGTATATCAATAAACCTTATTACATTATGATACACAATTTTCCAATTACACCTACCATCCTACTTGTGACTGAGCTTGTTCCGACCAACTGGCCCTAAGTCAAAATGGACGTAAGTTGAACCTTAGAAAATTGCCGAATATATGAGTGGGAGGGGCTGGGTTTGATGGGTGTTTGGGGTATGGGAGCAAATTCTTGGGCAGCTTTTGGAAAAGGTTGGACAAATACAGGGGTGGTTTTGATAAGGACCTGCCTTGTATGGGCCAGTAGGTCTGTTCGTTCATTCTTATGTTCTTAAGAACATAAGAAAGGAGGAACACTGCAGCAGGCCTGTTGGCCCAAACTGGGCATGTCCTAGTTTTTATACTACCCAAGCCATAGCTTTTGTAACCTTTCGAACCATGTAAGAACCAGAAATAATTGAATTAAGTTGAATAAATTTAGATTTAGAAAAGACATAGGTAAGTACTGGTTTTCGAACAGAGTTGTGGATGCGTGGAATAATCTTCCGAGTAGGGTGACCGAGGCTAGGAACTTAGGTAACTTTGAAAAGAGATTGGACAAATATAGAAGTTGGAGGGGTTGGGTTTCATAGGTGTCTTTTATTTTTTCCAACAAGTCGGCCGTCTCCCACCGAGGCAGGGTGACCCAAAAAGAAAGAAAATCCCCCCCAAAAAAATACTTTCATCATCATTCAACACTTTCACCACACTCATACATAATCACTGTCTTTGCAGAGGCGCTCAGATACGACAGCTGAGAATAGTCCCTCTCAGCTGTCACTATCCCAGACCCCTCCTTAAAAGTGCAGGCATTGTACTTCCCATTTCCAGGACTCAAGTCCAACTAAATCAATTAACTGGTTTCTATGAATCCCTTCACAAAATGTTACCCTGCCCACACTCCAACAGCTCGTCAGGTCCCAAAAACCATTCGTCTCCACTCACTCCTATCTAACATGCTCACACACGCTTGCTGGAAGTCCAAGCCCCTCGCCCCCAAAACCTCCTTTACCCCCTCCCTCCAACCTTTTCTGGGACGACCCCTACCCCGCCTTCCTTTCCCTACAGATTTATACGCTCTCCAAGTCATTCTACTTTGATCTATTCTCTCTAAATGACCAAACCACCTCAACAACCCCTCTTCAGCATTCTGACAAATACTTTTAGTAACTCCACACCTCCTAATTTCCACACTCCGAATTTTCTGCATAATATTTACACCACACATTGCCCTTAGACAGGACATCTCCACTACCTCAAGCCTCCTCCTCACTGCAGCATTTGCAACCCATGCTTCACACCCATATGAGAGTGTTGGTACCACTATACTTTCGTACATTTCCTTCTTTGCCTCCATGGATAATGTTTTTTGTCTCCACAGATACCTCAACGCACCACTCGCCTTTTTCCTTCATCAATTTTATGGTTAACCTCATCCTTCATAAACCCATCCGCTGACACGTCAACCCCCAAATATCTGAAAACATTTACTTCTTCCATAATCCCTCTCTCCAATGTGATATCCAATTTTTCTTTATTTAAATCGTTTGATACCCTCATCACCTTACTCTTATCTATGTTCACTTTCAACTTTCTACCTTTACACACCCTCCCAAACTCGTCCACTAACCTTTGCAACTTTTCTTTAGAATCTCCCATAAGCACAGTATCATCAGCAAAAAGTAACTGTCAACTCCCATTTTGCATTTAATTCCCCATAATTTAATCCCACCCCTCTCCCCAACACCCTAGCATTTACTTCTTTTACAAGTGGTTATGGGAGTAAATTCTTGGGTAGCTTTGGGAACGAGTGGTTTTGATAAGGACTTGCCTTGTATGGGCCAGTAGGCCTTCTGCAGTGTTCTTCCATTCATATGTACCAGCTGACTTTTCCACCACATGTATAACTACTACTACTACCTCTACTTGTGTGGGTGAAACGTTGTCAATAAAGGATCACATTATACTGCTTATGTGTTTATTTGACCGCAAGTAGCGGTCAAATATTGTACGGCGGTATGCGTCCCGCAGCCCTGCTGCCAGACGCATGGTCATAAGTCAAGCAGTCGTATGTCGTGCAGGTCGTAAGTAGGATGGTAGATGTAATATAAAACAAACTCTTAGTACTATACCTCATTAGCACTAACTTTTCACACAATATTGTATGCATGTCATGTGAACGCTAAATTAATTCTTTTTCAGCTGGCTTTCCTTCCTGTCTTAGAAACCTTTTACTGCTCTCACAACCAGCTGGGCAGCATAAGTGGTGTACTGGAGTCGACAAGTGTGCCTTACATGGACCTTGGCCACAATGAAATCAGTAGTGTAGGTTAATTTTATATTTGTAAGATAAACCATCCTATAAAATGAAGCATAAATAACCAAACAAACTAAAATTGTTTAAACAATTAATATATCTGGATAAAAATGAAAATTAAATAATGTGAAAACTAAAATGAGCCTAATTAAAAAACTGAGCAAACTGATCATCTCGCACAGAGGTAGGGTGACCCAAAAGAAGAAACACTTTAACCATCATTCACTCTATCACTCTTGCCAGAGGCATGCCAGTGATAGATGCCCCTCCAAACTGAAAATATCCTCACCCTTCCAAAGTGCAGGCACTGTACTTCCTACGTCCAGCACCCAAGTCCGGCTAACTAATTTTCCTGAATCCCTTCACAAAATGTTACCTTGTTCACACTCCAACAGCTCATCAAGTTCCAAAACCATTTGCCTTCCCTCACTCATATCTAACACACACATGCCCGCTGGATGCCCAAGCCCCTTGCACACAAAACCTCCTTTACCTTCCCTCCCTTCAATCTTTCCTAGGGTAACCCCTATCCTGCCTTCCCTCCACTACAGATTTATACATCCTGCAAGTCATCCTACTTTGCTCCATTCTCTCTAAATGCTCAAACCACCTCAACAACCCCTCCTCAGTCCTCTGGATAACACTTTTAGTACCCCACACCACCGTATCTCCAAGCTACAAATTCTCTGTACAGTGGTACCCCGACTTACGATGGTCCCCAAACTCACCCTTTTATGTAAGTTTATTTTTTTAAATGCTTTTGTAAGTGTAATTTTGGGGGTCTAAAAGGACTAGTCTATTTTACATCATTCCTTATGGGGATAAATTCGTTTGGTAATGGCACTTGAACAGCATTCTGGAATGAAAAAATATCGTAAGTCGAGGTACCACTGTATAATATAGTATACACCACACACTGAGTTCATACATGACATCTCCACCGTCTCCAGTTTCCTTGCTGCAACATTCGCAACCCATGCTTCACACCCATGTACAAGTGTTAATACCACTATACTCTCATACCTTTTTGCCTTCATGGATAACATTCTTTGTCTTCTTTATGTAGTACTAATTTATAGTACTGTATTTAAACAAGCTGGTAATGAATGTCAAGTGTCTTGCTTCAAAAAAATTAGCTTTTTATTCTTAAAAAAATAAATAAAACCAAATTTCCTAATGTTATTACAGATATCTGCCAATTACTTTTCTGGTGCCAAAAATCTGAGTCAGCTGCTGTTGCCTTTCAACAAGCTGACAACAGTATCACTTGGGCCAGAGAGTTTAACATTCTCTGGTAACGAAGAAGACATGTATCTGGACCTGGCTTGGAACCAACTATCTGAGGGCGTGCATCCTTCTGCTTTTGGAGGTGAACCAATGATTACCTATTTATTATTACATGTGCTCCTCGACTTACAATGGTTCAGCTTACAATATTTTGACTTGGGGACAGTGCAAAAGCAATTACTTTTTAGATGAAACCCGAGATAATTACCCTGCATGAAGGCAGCAAGTCTGTAACTTGTATTTACTTACAATGCAGGCATTCTTGGCACTAAACTAGCATTTCCTCTGTTTATTAGTTACGTTTTCAGGCTTTACAAATGAATTCCATTTTTATTTTTTATTCACATAATGAACTTTTATTCACACCAAAAAAATAGAAGATTTACTGTTATGCAATATTGTAATAACTGTATAAATAATATCAGCACATTCGTGAACATATATTAGACCCACCAGCTGACGTGTATTAGACGCGTGACGTCATTTGTTACTCTTGAACATCGGCAAAAAATTAACATTTCCGCTACTTTGAGCTCAGTTTCAAGCCATTTTCAGTACTAAAACCAATCAAAATCATCTCTATTTCTGTAATATATCTTCCATTCTATCAAATGAGACCAAGAAATCGCGAATACAACTGTAAAAAATGTACGAAAAACACAGCAAAGTCAGTTTTGATCCAAAAATACGAAGCAGTTTTTTTTCTCATTATGCACTGCGTGCTGCAGTATTTGTTTTATGTGGTGCACACTTACCACACAGATGTATTCTCTCATATCTAGGCCCAAATTTACCACTCGCAGCTTATCTGAGTGAGCTGAGCTCAAACTGTAGTTCTACGGCTTGGACCCAGGCTTCAAAGCCATAGAACTACGGGACGGACCCTCAAAGGGTTAAGAGATGTTCATATGGCAACATGTATACTTATTTTCCCCTAGTATACAGTATTTGTATAATGAATTCAATATTATGCATAAATAGCAGATTATTTATTAATTAGCTCTGAAACCCCCTGTAGCAAATATTTCCCATGTAATTTTATTCTATTTAATCCTAAAATGTAATGCATATGGACTACATGGTATATTATTTCTTATAAGAGAAAGTCTGTGCCACTAATATGCACACAAAAATTATTTTGCAGGAAGAATGGCCAAGGAGCTGATCTTAAGCCACAATAACATTACAACCCTCGACCAAGAGACATTTGCAGCCATCCTCGATCAGATGTTTTTAGAGTATGGCTCAGATGCTTACATACTTTTAGATAGTGAGTATCAGAGTTCAAATAAGTACAGCCTCTCCTCACTTAATGACGGAGTTCCGTTCCTGAAACCACGTCGTTAAACGAATTCATCATTAAATGAGGAGCATACTATAATGGTAGTGTGTCAACCATCTTTGATATTGTTTTAATGTCACCTTTGCACCATTTATAACATTTCTGGTATATTTTTAAATGTTTATACAGTAGTGTACTGTATATTGAAATAAACAGAATAGAGGAAATAAGCTCTAATATACATTATTTAGGTATGAATACTGGTCAGAGAGCCCGTCGTAAGTCCGAGGCATTGGTAAACGAGTATGTCGCTAAGTGATGAGAGGATGTATGCTATAAATTTAAAAAAAAAAATTGGATAGTACTTTATACTAAACATTTATTGAAAGCATCAATAATACATTGGGCAAGTACCTCACCCTCTAAATACTCATCAATAAGATGTCCACAACACACACATCATGGGTTAAAGAAAGAAATGGCATAAGATACAATGGAAGAAATGGTAGAACTAAAGAATCTAATGAAATAATTCTCAATACAAGGTGTATGCACATGCACACACAGTCTTATTTTTTTCTTTTCTTTTTTACCTCAATGGCCATCTCCAGCCAAGGCAGGTTGACCCAAAAAAGTAACACAGTCACCATCATTCATTCAATCACTGTCTTGCTAAAAGTGTACTGACATCACAATTCAGATTACCTTTCGACTGCAACAACATCCTCACCCTACCCTCAGAGTGCAGACACTGCTCTTCTTACCTTCAGGCTTCAAGTCTAGCTTACCAGTTTCTCTGAATTCCTTCATAAATGTTGCCTTGCTTACACTTCAGTATGCCCATTAAAAATCATTCTGGATGCTCAAGCCCCTAATACTCGAAACCACCTTAAAATGCCACTGAAGGTTTATACACCTTCTTGGTCAAAATATTTTTCTCCATCCTCTCTAAATACCCTATCCACCTCAATAGCTCCTCCTCAGCCTTCTGAATTATAATTTTGGAAGCTCCACTCAGTCTTTAATTTCTATGGTCTGAACTATTTTGCTGTGATTGAAACTGTTAAGGACAATTCTGTAACCAATTCTGTTTGTGTGATGTCTGCATATTTCTGGCAAGACAGTTATTGGCTGAATGATGGTGGAAGCATTTTCTTTTTTTTTTTTTAGGGGGAAAGGCTGCCCTATAAAGCTGTTGTTCCCCTGAATCCCTTCATAAATATTACCTTACTCACACTCCAAAGCATATCAAGTATCCACTCTGATTTAACATGCTCACATGAGCCCACTGAATGTTCAAAGCCCATATTACTCAAAGCCTCCTTTACCACTTCTCTCCAGCCCACCTTGGAATGACCCCTACCCCTCCTTCCTTCATCATCCCACTCAGCCCTCTCCTTTCTGAAGAATATAATGAAAATGAGATGACTGTCAATTTTAAGTTAAAAGCGAATGTTTTTTTTTTTTCAACAAGTCGGCCGTCTCCCACCGAGGCAGGGTGACCCAAAAAGAAAGCAAATCAACAAAAAGAAAATACTTTCATCATCATCATCATTCAACACTTTCACCACACTCATACATAATCACTGTCTTTGCAGAGGAGCTCAGATACGACAGCTGAGAATTGTCCCTCCCAGCTGTCACTATCCCAGACCCCTCCTTTAAAGTGCAGGCATTGTACTTCCCATTTCCAGGACTCAAGTCCAACTAAATCAATTAACTGGTTTCCCTGAATCCCTTCACAAAATGTTACCCTGCTCACACTCCAACAGATCGTCATGTCCCAAAAACCATTCGTCTCCATTCACTCCTATCTAACACGCTCACACATGCTTGCTGGAAGTCCAAGCCCCTCGCCCACAATACCTCCTTTACCCCTTCCCTCCAACCTTTTCTAGGATGACCCCTACCCCGCCTTCCTTCCCTACAGATTTATACGCTCTCCAAGTCATTCTACTTTGATCCATTCTCTCTAAATGACCAAACCACCTCAACAACCCCTCTTCAGCCCTCTGACAAATACTTTTAGTAACTCCACACCTTCTCCTAATTTCCACATTCCGAATTTTCTGCATAATATTTACACCACACATTGCCCTTAGACAGGACATCTCCACTGCCTCCAGCCTCCTCCTCGCTGCAGCATTTGCAACCCATGCTTCACACCCATATAAGAGTGTTGGTACCACTATACTTTCGTACATTCCCTTCTTTGCCTCCATGGATAACGTTTTTTGTCTCCACAGATACCTCAACGCACCACTCACCTTTTTTCCTTCAACAATTCTATGGTTAACCTCATCCTTCATAGACCCATCCGCTGACACGTCAACTCCCAAATATCTGAAAACATTTACTTCTTCCATAATCCCTCTCTCCAATGTGATATCCAATTTTTCTTTATTTAAATCGTTTGATACCCTCATCACCTTACTCTTATCTATGTTCACTTAAAATAAAATTATTAAAAGCAATTGTATGGTAAACTGTCTAAAAATGAAAGAAGAATGTATAAAAATAAAGATGATAAATATAGGTTACATAACTTGATTCTTGTGGAGTGGCCGCAAAGGAGGATAAATCAAATAGATGAAAAGCGTACATCTGGAAAATACAGTGGACCCTCGGAAATCGAACACTCCCAACTCGCCCTTGTATACAAGTTTATTATTGTAAGTGCTTTTATAGGTGTATTTTTGGGGGTCTGAAACGGACTAATCTAATTTACATCATTCCTTATGGGAATAAATTTGTTTGGTAACAGCACTTGAACAGCATTCTGGAATGAAGAATGTTCGATTTCCGGGTGTCCACTGTAGTCTAAAGACATTACAATCACTTAAAATTTTCACAGAAGTCAGATATTGCAACTACACTGAAACAGTCTCAAAATCCAGATTCGGTCTGTGTATGAAATGTAACTATAGTGTACTTTTCTTCTAGGTAACGAGTTGGGATGTGACTGTGACATGTCATGGGTTGTGTCACACACAGCTCGTGGTTTACTTCAACAGGCAGAGTGTACTGATGGTCGTCTTGTGTCTGGCCTTACCGAGCAAGACTTTCAAAACTGTTAGTGAAAAAAAGTTTTTTTTGCACTTCAGCCATTTCCAATTAAGGTAGTGACCCAAAGAAGGAAACTATTCACCAAAATTAATTTCCTGGATATGCTCAAAGTGCATGGATATTATAATTTGAATAATTCACTGAATCATAGTTTCATTAATTCATATACAGTACCACTGATACCATTTTTATAAATAGAAAAATAAACAGTAAACTGTTGGTAAAAGACTCAAATGAAGCATAAAGTGATCCTTTTCTTGATGTTTTGTCTATGCAATGGCTTTACTGTGTTACAGAGTCTGTAACTTGATAAAAGTCCAATGCATGGGCTTTATCAAGTTACTGAATATCATCAATTATGCTGCATTTTTCTTTAACCACCGTGTCAGTATTTTATACCCTTTGCTCTCCACAATATGTTGTTATATGCAGCAACTGTACTGCTACTGTTATAAAATCAAATAGGAAATGAACCAAGCTCAATTGAATTCATACAACAGGTAGCTACAAATCCAGCATCATCATAAGCTAGCAAATGTTAAATTCATTCTGACTTTATAATTTAGATCATACTCACCGAATAAATTATGAGAAACAGTGAAGCTGGCAAAGCATTAATTCATTAAAATATGTAATAAACTATGTAAAGTTGTTATTTCTAACCTCAAGGCTTGTTAGAATTTTTTATGGTGCATGTTAAATCTTTTAACGTCAAAAACTGATTATGATAAAAGAAATAACCACTTATTTCACACTTACCAAAAAAAAAAAAAAAAAAAGCTTAAAATATATTCTTCTCCTCAGAGCACCAGCTTCTACAAGTTATTCCAAATTCTGCCACTTGCTACTTACACAGGTTTCTATACATGTATGCTACATTCAGTTATTCTTCTATGTGATTATAGTGTACAGTATATCATAAAATTAATAAAATAATATCAATTTCATTCATATGGTATTCTGTCTTCCATAATGTACTGTATAAGAATTATGATATTGTAATGCTACTGCAATTTATCTAGTAAAGTATAAATTAGACAAAAGCAAGGGTGCTACAATGTTTGTAGAAAAGGCAAAATCAAAGATGAGTTTACAAATGGTATTCTTCCTACCTGAAATATCTCTGATTTTCATGGACGTGAAGAGACAGACTTCTCCAAGTCTAATGGAGTTAACAATTCAGGATACTTAATATTATTAACACAATGACTAGCCATCACTGTTTACAATGATTTACATAACCTCCTTAACTCACCTGAGAGAAAGGCATAATCTCCCTTCTTGAAGACATCCCTCACAATCTTTTTCTTCGTTGCACTGTCGTCAGCATAGCCATGGAAGTCTCGAACAGGATCATCCCGTACTATCTTGCCAATGAACTCACCAGGTTCACCTATACAATGAACCATATCAAAAGTTACAAACATCTTACAGAATAACAGAGATGGAAAAATGAATCAAATGTAAAAAAAAATATTCACATATAAAATTTATGAGGGAAATGAAAAAAACTAAAATGCTCACAAATAGAATCTCCAGATATGTAGTAAAATTAAAACAAAACCAAAATACAATAGGTACCCTATTAAGGTGATTCAACCAGCAATATTCTGCACTTATAACACTGATCCTTGGAAACTAATTAATGACATGAATGCTGATCTGCAAACATTCAAACTATTTCCAATAAACAGGATGTTCTTGGCTATTTTTTTCACCAAATGCATTCATATTTTACATACAGTATATTTATTCATTTTATAAAAGTGTGAAGAATCTGTATTCTTTTGGTAGATACAGTGGTACCTCGAGTTACGATGGTCCCCAAAATCGCCCTTTTATGTAAGTTTATTTTTTTAAATGCTTTTGTAAGTATATTTTTGGGGGTGTAAAAGGACTAGTCTATTTTACATTATTCCTTATGGGGATAAATTCGTTTGGTAATGGCACTTGAACAGCATTCTCGAACGAAAAAATATCGTAACTCGAGGTACCACTGTATCTGCAAATAACTGTAGATTCAATAATACTGGTAAAAATTTTGTTAAGCTGAAAATGCATTTATTGCAGAACTTTTTTCTGTTATTGTTTCACCATAAGCATTGATATTTTGCATACTGTATGTTCATGTTACTCAGAGGTGTTGGACTCACACCAGTTTAGTAAAAATTGGTAAAGAAATGTAAATACAAAAAAAAAGGTTTCTTCTTTAGAAAGTTGTTTATTCACAATATGTGAGTGAGGTGGCAACTGTTTACACCACCACCTTCCTTCCCAACCTGGGCACACTGTAGCCTTCACTTCATCATATGTCCAGGCACATTATACCCTCCCAACAAGTGAATGTCATGGGAAGGGGTGGAGTGAATGGCATGAGGTGGAAAACAGCATGGGTGTGGTGTGGGTCAGAGTACATTGTGGAGGAGTACAGTGTGGGTAGTGCAGTACAGAAGTGATGTATAATATTTTAATGGAGTACAGTTAGGGGTAGAGTATATGGGGCTGGAATACAGTAGGATGGGGGGTTAAGAGAACAAGTGTAAAGTGTGTGTCAAATATAAGGAGGGAAAGGGAGGGAGGTAAGAAAATATGAGAGGGGGGGAAATGGGAGGAGGGAAAAGAAGAAGGAAGAGAGAAGGGCTCTTCCAAGCACCATGTTCTGACTCACAATCATAACACAACTGTAGGTGTATTTTGATATGCACAGAAATACACCTAGTTGGGTGAATCTCATCAGGCCGGCATGGTACAGTGGAAAACGCACTGACCTGCCAGTTTTAGAATTGGCTTGCCATGTGTTCAAACCCCACTCATTTTGTGAAAAGAACAATGTACATTTTTTTAACTTCATTGAATGAACGAAATTAAAAACAAAACATTGCAGTTCAGGAATGCATTTCCTATTATAACACTGATGTCTTTGTTAAATAGGTTCTAAGTTCCGAGCAATAACTTGCGAACAACTTTCAGAAATACATTAGCACTAAGTGGTGGACCTTTTTTTTTTTTTTTTTCAACAAGTCGGCCGTCTCCCACCGAGGCAGGGTGACCCAAAAAGAAAGAAAATCCCCAAAAAGAAAATACTTTCATCATCATTCAACACTTTCACCACACTCATACATAATCACTGTCTTTGCAGAGGCGCTCAGATACGACAGCTGAGAATAGTCACTCCAGCTGTCACTATCCCAGACCCCTCCTTTAAAGTGCAGGCATTGTACTTCCCATTTCCAGGACTCAAGTCCAACTAAATCAATTAACTGGTTTCCCTGAATCCCTTCACAAAATGTTACCCTGCTCACACTCCAACAGATCGTCATGTCCCAAAAACCATTCGTCTCCATTCACTCCTATCTAACACGCTCACACATGGTTGCTGGAAGTCCAAGCCCCTCGCCCACAAAACCTCCTTTACCCCCTCCCTCCAACCTTTTCTAGGACAACCCCTACCCCGCCTTCCTTCCCCTACTGTAAAAATGGACCTACTGTATATAAAAATAAAATTAACAGATGAGGAAATAAATAAAACTAACAATATTCACAAATAAAATTCCTAATGTAGCTTTCAGGTCATGGAAGATCAATGATGTACCATACTTATACAGCATCAAACACTGAAATAAAGCAATATACAGCAAATAAGAAAATACCTATTGTGCAGTACCACAACAAAGCAATTGTTGTGGTACTGTAAACTATTTTATAGTATATTAAATGCTAGTATTATACCTCTATGAATTTTTTTTAACACTTTGGCTATTTCCCACCAAGGAAGGATGACACAAAGGAAACCCACTCACTATCATTCATTCTATATCTGTCTTTCCAAACAAGCACGAACATCATACTTTAAATAAGACACTGAACCATAACATCAGTGCATGTGTGATATCTGTTATTTTCTAAAGAAATGTAGTACAGTAGACCATCATTTAACACGAGTTCATTTGGCACGATTTGGTTATAGCACGATTGAAGAATTGCGGCACAATTTTATACAACACTCCAAAAAATTAATTTGACACGGTTGTTTGCGGGAGGGGAAAAAAATTTCCCTTTTCCTGAAGCGGCCGCCTTGTTGTGGATCAGCGGGGGAGACCTCCCACCATCCCCTGCTGCGCCCCGACACTCCCAACACCACCATCCCAGCATTCGTACTTCATTTGAGTCCAGTTCCTCTTCTCTGCTACAAGCTAGCTGTGTTTGTGAATTGTGTTTTGATCTTTTAATTACCATATCTTGTAACTGCCAAGCAATCATGACACCCAGTAGGCATACCAGTGTTGCTGAAAGTGGCAAGAAAATGTTTTTATTTTATTTTATCAACACATCGGACGATTCCCACCAAGGTAGGGTGGCCCGAAAAAGAAAAACTTTCATCATCATTCACTCCATCACTGTCTTGCCAGAGGGGTGCTTTACACTACAGTTATAAAACTGCAACATTAACACCCTTCAGAGTGCAGACACTGTACTTCCCATCTCCAGGACTCAAGTCCGGCCTGCCGGTTTCCCTGAATCCCTTCATAAATGTTACTTTGCTCACACTCCAACAGCACGTCAAGTATTAAAAACCATTTGTCTCCATTCACTCCTATCAAATACGCTCACACATGCTTGCTGGAAGTCCAAGCCCCTCGCACACAAAACCTCCTTTACCCCCTCCCTCCAACCTTTCCTAGGCCGACCCCTACCCCGCCTTCCCTCCACTACAGATTTATACACTCTTGGAGTCATTCTGTCTCATTCCATTTTCTCTACATGTCCGAACCACCTCAACAACCCCTCCTCAGCTCTCTGGACAATAGTTTTGGTAATACTGAACCTCCTCCTAATTTCCAAACTCCGAATTCTCTGCATTATATTCACACCACACATTGACCTCAGACATGACATCTCCACTGCCTCCAGCCTCCTCCTCATTGCAACATTCATCACCCATGCTTCACACCCATATAAGAGTGTTGGTATAACTATACTCTTATACATCCCCCTCTTTACTTCCATGGACAAGAAAATGTATAAGCATTTAAGTCTTAGAATTAACGAAGAAAACAGAGATATTAGACAAGAGATAACCTGTGGCCGTAATGAAGCTCACTTTGTGCACATTAAATGAGGCAAACATGAGTTTGTGTGACTGACTGACTTATTGAATGACTAAATGAATTACTGAATGACTTACTGACTGACTGACTTGACTGACTGACTTAATTGAATGACTTACTGACTAGACTGAATGACTTGATTGACTTATTGACTGACTGACTTGATTGACTGACTGAATGACTTGAATGACTTAAAAGTTAGACTTTTTCACTGAAGAGGACCCTGAAACAGTGTCTAAAGCAGCTGATGCCTTACCATCAATTGTATAATGTACTGCGGGGTAAAATAGAACAGAAATCCCTTACAGAATTTATGCACACTCGAGTACATCCATCGACTTCAGTACCGGAACCTCTACCATCCACCTCAGCCCAGTAGGGCCACAACATAACTCTCCACAATCATCCACAAACACCAGCACCCACAATTTGTAATCTTATGCAGTAAAAACAACATAATACATCACGACAATGAACTACAATTACATATTCACTTTTATTTTTTAAGATATGGAGGCCTGAAAAAAAGTTGTTTGGCTTTTTTGGGACTTCCAGGAACGTAACCCTATTTTTCCCCCTAAGTTCTTCAGTTCACCTAACACGGTTTTACCTAACACGACATTTTCAGGAACATAACTACCGTGTTAAATGACGATCTACTGTACATTTCATGTGAAAATATAAATGCCAAAATTGTGAACAAAAATGCTATAGAAAATATTATAGATGATACAGTCTCGAAGACTTAAGCTATAATATACCTGGCTTGCATATAATGCACATTCCATTAGCATCCCGGACAATTTCTTTAGTTTCCTCATCAACTTTGATGAGAGCCACGGGGTACACACTAGGAAACAGCACAGATACAAAGCCAACTGCTCCAACTTTGCCATCCATATTGACTGTAAGATAAAGTAAAAATTTTCCTTCAAACATTTTATAATTTATCAACAGATTCAAATGCTTTTGTCAAATTAATAAACTGATATGACAACACACTTAAAATTTGGGGAAGATAAATCCTACTTTCTCCACTGTCAGATTTAAAAAATAGTACAATGGAATGTTTCAAACTAAAAATTGAACTTGAGTTGTACTCTTAATATATTTAGTATGTATTTAATTAAGAATTTTTATGAAAGAGATGCCCAGCAAAACAAAAATATTCTTTGCCCTGTGGAACCATTTAGTGTTTCTGTATCATTCATATAATATTTGTATTCCAACAACAAATATCCACACATTCATGTCTCCAAGTCTTCATTTAAATCCTAAATTCCTAACGTACAGACCTCTCTGCAATACAACTTTTTTTTTTAATACAACTGTTTCATGTGCCAGACTTTATGCCCATCTCACATCAGCAATAATCATATGAGGCACTTCATTAACTCCAAAAACCCATATTCCTAAAATTACTTACCCTAGTATTTCCATGAGCTATCTTTTGGTGTTTTAAAGAGAGCTATTGTACAGCAGCTTTTATGGAACTGTGTATTCCTTAACTCTTGTAATCCATCTCTTGAAATCTTCACAATTACAGTACTGTACACAATCATAAAAACACCTCTACATATGAACTACAAGAATAAAAATATTAATCAAAATAATTAAAGATATTCAGTATTGCAGGACAAGTAATGATAACTCTTGCTCACCATGTTGACAATGTTAAGAAATCTTTCTTATTTCTTCTTTCATATTCTTTTATGATCTTTATGTGCTCACCCTGTTACCTCTTTTTCCTTCTATTCTGCCCCAACCTCTCCCTTCAGAGTGCAGGCACAGCTCTGAGTTATACTTTTGGTAATTCCAAATGCTCCAAATCCTCTGCATAATATTCATCCCATGGAAAAAACCTTAAGGAATTTTAGGATAACTCCAGATATGCAAAAAAAAAATTCTCTGTCTGGGAAATTTCTTCTTTCTTTCAACACGTCGGCCGTTTCCCACCGAGGCAGGGTGGCCCAAAAGGAAAAACGAAAGTTTCTCCTTTTACATTTAGTAATATATACAGGAGAAGGGGTTACTAGCCCCTTGCTCCCGGCATTTTAGTCGCCTCTTACGACACGCATGGCTTACGGAGGAAGAATTCAGTTCCACTTATACTAGGCTTTTTGTTAGTCTCCCAACACCTTTTTCTGACTGTGCCACTTCACTTCCACACTGTGAACAATACTGTACTGTAATTTTCTAAGTTTACAATCTATCTAAATACCAAACCCCATCTCATTACATTCATTTTATTTACTTGTAATCTACATGCTCAATTGTGGTACAATAATCATTTATAGGAACTATCATCCTAGATTCAAATATGTAATAAAAAAAAATACAGCATCAAAAGTGCATCTGATAACCCCCATGAATATTGCTGGAAATAAGTAACTGCAAACTTTCACAAATGCTAATTGAAAAGACTTACTAATATTAGCATTCCCTTCAGTTGAGCCGTAGAACTCACTAATCCTGGGGATATTAAACCTTGTCTGGAAGTCTTTCCAGAGGTTAGGCCGCAGCCCATTACCAAACATTAAGCGGATCTAGGAAAAGGTAAACATTAAAAGGGTAAGGAAAATGGGATATCATCATTCCAAAGTACAAACAAATTAAAAGAAACTACACCAACTTTGTTCTAAGTCAACATACTGACATTCTTAAAGTAATGTAACATTTGTTTATTATAAGCAGCTCCACATTCTCAAAGAAATACTAAACTATATAAATTTGTATACTACAAAGGCATTCTCTAGCATCAAAATCCTGAAATGTTCCACAGGCTATTTCAATTTTATAACAGCTAGAACAAAAATGTTGAACTATGGAATAGTTATAGAAGGGTGTCTACACGAATGAAATGACTGGAGCAAAAACATGATAGACTGGTAAAGATTCCTAAAAGTGTACTTTAGCAGAAATAATATATGCATATGACCAGCATAACCACAACACAACTACCAACTACACTGCAAGTAATTTAATGAGTTGCAATGAGTGAAGTACATTTATTTCAATGGCTTCTAAATCATTTTTGATTATATGCTGCAAAATCTATAAATCTATTACATATTTTGTAGTACGGTTAATGAAAATTGATAAATAATTAATCAAAGTTGATCCAAAAAGGTGTGTTCAAAACAGTTACGGTATGTACAGTAGACCCTTGAATAACAATGTAATTCTCTTCCTGAAAATGCCATGATTCACAAAATTATGTTCAGTAAACTGAAGAACATATGGAAAAATTAGGGTACATGCTTGACATCTCCAAAAGCCAAACTTTTTTTAAGTTCCTTATTTCGTCAAAAATAATGAAGTTTTTGACACCTTATATTGTAGACTGGGTTGCTTGATGAACTCAAAATACAGGTCTGCCATCACAAATCCGGCAATCAATCATCCGGTTCCATCAGTTATTCGGCACTAATTTCGGTTAGCATAATTTCAAATTTTCAGGGTTGCCACACCAACCTGCTGCTACTGTTTGGTGGTGCTACTTGCTGCATAAGTCATTCTAATTTCTTTTTCTCCATTTATTGCTATACCCTGCTTACTTTTAGCCCTAGCCATGGTTCCAACGAATAAAAGAAATGCTTCTCGTTGTGTAAAGCACATACACAGTACATTGTCCATAAAAGATAAGGTGGCTTTGAAGCCACTGTCGGTTGCCATGAGCTCAGTCTAGTGATGCAAGGGAATGTGCTTTATTATTACGCTAATATCAACACTACGGCTTATTTATCTATCACAATTGATCTAATATGAAATAATAAACAATATAAATACAACATAAAAACATGGTAAATACTCCAGAATGAATAATATTTGGCATAATACTGAGCAGTTCGACGGAGGTATGAAGAGGATATGGGATACAAGTACCATTCTATCCTTGTCTTGGGGGCTTATATAAGGCTGTGATATACACTCGTAATGTACCATAAAACAAACAAAAAAGCTGTTTTCTCTACATAGATTATCATACATAGCAGCATATGTGTAGAGAACCAAGGATAACCCAAAAAAGTCAGACAAAGTGACTTATTTTCAGTACCTGGCTTGGGCTTGCCATATATGATTTTTGGTAAATATTTTTTTCTCGTTGTTTGTAGGGCTATCTTATTGAAACTTGGGCAACATATGATGGAAAGATGCTTCTTAACGTACACCAAAAATGAAAGAAATCGGACAATAAATAACAGAGTTCACTTCTCAGCCATTAGCCGCCCCTTAGAGGTATATTTTCGTATGTTTTTTATGGTTGTATTCTCATTTTTTTGGTCTCATTTGATAGAATGGAAGATATATTACAAAAATAGATATGATTTTAATTGGTTTAAAGACAAAAAGTACCTAGAAATTTAGCTCAAAGTAGCAGAAATGTTCAATTTTTGCCTATATTCAAAGAACTTTCTTGCGTAAGTCAAGTTGGTTAACTTTATTAAGTGTATTCTAACTCTGTAATTGGGCAAACACAATAATCCGGCACAATACAGGTCCCAATGATGCCGGATTTGTGATGGCCAACCTGTACAAGTTATGTACCCAAATCACAAATAAAAAAAATTACCAAATAAATTCATTAAGGCCTGGGGGAAGCTGGCATTTAATGCATTATACTGTCTAGTCCTTATAAAAAAAATGGGCATGGTTTTCCAATCACAAGAAAATGGAGAAGGTTAATATGTCACCTGTGACTATTAAAAGTTTAATACACAATCATCTTCTTTCAACAAACCGGCAGTATCCCACCAAGGCAGGGTGGCCCAAAAGAAAAAACAAAAGCTTCTCCTTTTAAATTTTGCAATATACACAGGAGAAGGGGTTACTAGCCCCTTGCTCCCGGAATTTTAGTCGCCTCTTACGACACACATGGCTTACGAAGGAAGAATAATACACAATCTTATCAGTGTAAAATATGCAAAGAAATAGCAAGAATGAATTTTACCCTACCTTAAATTCTTTCTTTCTCTTGCCTGTAGATGAAGAATTGTTTGAGGATGGTTATGTAGCTCAAGTGAGCAGTAGACTTCTGCTGGTCATCTGTTTAATTAGCTGATGCCACTCATATATTTCACTATGCAATTTTCTTATTTATAATACTACATAGTATCAGGGAATTTTTTTATCCTACCTTAAATTCCTTCTTTTCCTGCTTGTTGATAAAGAAGCACTGGAGATGGTTATGTGACTACTGAGCAGTATACAGCTGAGAGTCATCCGTTTGTTTCATCAGCTGATGACTGAGTCAGTCATTTGTTTAGGTTAAGGGCAACTACAGCACATGCCATACTGAGCCAGATTTAGCAATTGGCTTTCCACAGGACATATCTCTGAATAGAAAAGTTTTCTTCTTTTTCTTTCAACAAACTGGCCATATCCCACCGAGGCAGGGTGGCCCAAAAAGAAAAACGAAAGTTTCTCTTTTTAACTTTAGTAATATATACAGGAGAAGGAGTTACTAGCCTCTTGAAAAAAGTTTTCGTGCCTGAAATTTATGCCGCAATTTTTCAACTGTGTCATCACAAAAACACATTGTTCAACCACATTTTAATCAAGGGTCTACTGTATTTAGGGAAATCTTAATTTTTTTTAGTTATATATTAACTAGAACTAATTTACCAAACTAGTTAGATAAAAATTTCTTTGGTATATCATTGTTATCATATATTAACTAGAACTAATTTACCAAACTAGTTAGATAAAAATTTCTATGATATATCAATGTTATCATAAATCTAACTTTTTCTTTCAAAAAACCAGCCATATCCCACCGAGGCAGGGTGGCCCAAAAAGAAAAACGAAAGATCGGTGATAGTACTGGAAATACAGTAAAGAATTATTTTTGTATCTTATTTATTCAAGATGCAAAGCATTTTCTCAATGTTTCCTCAAAATATCGATGCTATTAGGTTATCCTATATAAAATTTCATTTTGACCAAAACATATTTTGGAATTTGATTTTTTTTTTTCAAAAATTTTCAAAATGGTTAACAGTTATTTTCCAAACCAATGTAAATTTTTGCATGAAACAAAACTCATATACAATCTCAAGTATAGCTCCAGAAAGATTCACAAATAACCTACATATTGGAGAAGAAAACTTGAGACAATGTTTCAGTTCAAGGAAGACCAAAACTTCATCTAGTGTACTGAAGCTATTTGACACTTGCAAACATTTATGGCAAGTCATTATTATTTTGGAGAAATTAATTTTTCAATAATGCAAGGAGATATTCTCAAGGTCCTGAAAATACTGCTCCATTTTTTTTTTAGAAAACCATCCTGAACCCCCTTAGTTGATCATGACAAATTTATCTTTCTCCACAGTCTGTATTTTGTTTAGGTCACATTTGTCAACTGCTATCAAAGAATAAAGTTGGTGCAAATTTACAGGTCTAGAAACAATAAAACATGGCTGTATTAATATTTTGCACATATCTAAATATTGTATCCATCTATATCATGCTACCTTTCCTGCTCTTATTGTAGGGTGATACATTAATAATTAAGATGTAGAACAGCTAATCATTAACTCTAGATAACAAATTGCAGTACTATTCAAGGAGTTGTGAGCCTTTCAACCCTGTATGAAGATAAGTTAATGCCATTATGAAAATGAAGCTCTGTAAGGAGGGTGGAACTGTACAGACAGCAAGCTATCCAACTTTATGGGTACAAGGAGGCCACATTACAGTGGACCCCCGGTTAATGAAAAAAAATCATTCCAGAAGCCTGCTCAAGTGCCATTACCGAACGAATTTACTTCCTTAAGAAATAATGTCACGTACGTTAGTCTATTTCAGACCCCCAAAAATACACTTCCACAAGCACTTACAATATTATACTTACATAATTATACGATTTCCGGGGTGTTCGTTAACCGGGGGTCCACTGTACTCCTGCACAACCAGCACAAAATTAAAGTCAAAACTCTTATAAAATTCTAAGACTGTGATAGATTCAACTATTGCCCCAAATCACATTTTACAGAACTCATGACACTAACTCAGGTACCTGGTAACACTTATTCATGCAACCCTACAATCTTGTCACTACAAACTGAGATTTCGTACTATGTATTCTAATTGCAGCAAAATTTTAAGATTTTTTCTTTTAGTTAAGCACTAATTTAGAGTATACCTTGTACTTCTGGCCACCATTATCATGCATGTGCTACACTGAACAAAGACATTTAAGAATACTTTACACAAGTTTTAGCAAACAAGTGTCAGTACCTCAACAAATATCAAAGGGTTGAAAAATGCAAGAAAATTTTACAAAGCAAATTTAATGGTGGTTTGACTAAAAAAATCAAGTTAGACAGTTACCACCAAAGTGATTAAAAAAAATTGTATACAGAAAATAATTTTTATGTATTTGTTTCAAAAGTAATGGAAGCTTTTGAAAGTTTACATGGAAGGCAAAAGGTGATAAGGCAAAGGCTGCAGTGTGAGAAGTGGGGATAATACAGATTGCAAAGTACACATGAGGCATAAAAATAAATAGCATGCTACCATGTCATCTGTAGTGTGAGTGGTACTTCAGAATAATAATGTTAACAGTAAAAATGACAATAAATTATTTCTTTATACAGTGGACCCCCGGATTACGTCATTATTTTCGTTCCAGAATGCTGTTCAAGTGCCGTTACCGAACAAATTTGTTCACAAAGAATAATGTAAATTAGATTAGTCCTTTTAGACCCCCAAAAATACACTTACAAAAGCACTTAAAAAAATACACTTACATAATTGTTCGAGTTTGGAGCAGTACGTAATCCGGGGGTCCACTGTACTTGTAAAAGTTGACACAGTTATTTTTTGCTGATGATACTGTGATTATGGGAGATTCTAAAGAAAAGTTGCAAAGGTTAGTGGATGAGTTTGGGAGGGTGTGTAAAGGTAGAAAGTTGAAAGTGAACAAAGATAAGAGTAAGGTGATGAGGGTATCAAACGATTTAAATAAAGAAAAATTGGATATCACATTGGAGATAGGGAGTATGGAAGAAGTGAAAGTTTTCAGATATTTGGGAGTTGATTTGTCAGGGGATGGGTTTATGAAGGATGAAGTTAACCATAGAATTGATGAAGGAAAAAAGGCGAGTGGTGCATTGAGGTATCTGTGGAGACAAAAAACGTTATCTATGGAGGCAAAGAAGGGAATGTGTGAAAGTATAGTGGTACCAACACTCTTATATGGGTGTGAAGCTTGGGTTGTAAATGCTGCAGCGAGGAGGCGGCTGGAGGCAGTGGAGATGTCCTGTCTAAGGGCAATGTGTGGTGTAAATATTATGCAGAGAATTCAGTGTGGAAATTAGGAGGAGGTGTAGAGTTACTAACAGTATTAGTCAGAGGGCTGAAGAGTTGTTGTTGTGGTGGTTTGGTCATTTAGAGAGAATGGATCAAAGTAGAATGACTTGGAGAGCGTATAAATCTGTAGGGAAAGGAAGGAGGGGTAACGGTCGTCCTCGAAAAGGTTGGAGGAAGGGGGTAAAGGAGGTTTTGTGGGCGAGGGGCTTGGACTTCCAGCAAGCGTGTGTGAGCGTGTTAGATATGAGTGAATGGAGACGAATGGTTTTTGGGACCTGACGAGCTGTTGGAGTGTGAGCAGGGTAATATTTAGTGAAGGGATTCAGGGAAACCGGTTATTATAGATTTAGCCGGACTTGAGTCCTGGAAATGGGAAGTACAATGCCTGAACTTTAAAGGAGGGGTCTGGGATAGTGACAGTTTCGAGGGACTATTCTAAACTGTCGTATATGAGCACCTCTGCAAAGACAGTGATTATGTATGAGTGAGGTGAAAGTGTTGAATGATGATGAAAGTATTTTCTTTTAGGGAATTTTCTTTCTTTTTGGGTCACCCTGCCTCGGTGGGAGACGGCCGACTTGTTGAAAAAAAAAAAAACTTGAAAATTAGCTTGGTAATATATTTTTAATAATTTAACTCTCTCACTCATAGATAGCTTTGATTAAAAGCTAAGTATGCATTCATATCTTCGGTGCTTTATCAGGTAATGGCGCGACGGATCTTTTTCACTTAGAACACATTCACACCCGAGGCAGGTCTGACGGTGGCATGAGGTCTAGCAAGTATGTATCACTACCACTGCTCCAATTACAAACATGCATGTTTGTCAAAGTCTTCCAACTAAGAACTAGCTGCTCCAGTTACATCCTGTATGAGTTCAAAAGTCTGATGCTAATTACAGTTTGTACCATCCATAATAAGAATATTTTTTAAGTGTATCCATTTTATAATGAATGTTTTAAGTGCTATTTTTGTGTTATTTATTCTTAATGGAAGTGTGCTTAATTTTCCTGTATGAGAAAAGGTTTCCATTTGTCACTACCCTGGGTGAAGGAAAAGCTACTCATGATATAGAAAGATGCAACATTATTTTCAGGTAAATTTGAGCTGGACACAGCAATTACACTGAAATGAAAATAACATTAGCTGAGGGAAGAAAGCAAACATTAAAATCATTAACACTCCACACGAAATTACACAATGAACACCACACTATCAAAATAACTATATATATGTAAATAAATAAGAGCAAAATGTCTTGTTAATTTTTTTGATAGCAACCCTAACATTTATATTTAAAGAACATTGTAATATTATCCTTAACACAAGGAAGCCTAATTTACCTGGTGACCTTTATCTTCAGGCTTTTCTGGCATGTTATAGAGGTAACGGCAGATCTCGCCAATGTACTGTGCAACCTGAAGATTTATAAATATTAGTCATTAACTAAAATACTGAAATATTTTGTTTGTAATTCAAAGTTTATTACAAATTACAATACTGTATTTCCAATTAATTATTTTATAGTTTAAATAGTTAAATAGTAAACAAACAGAGAAGTGTTTTAGCAATTTTCTAGCAAAACTGAAAAATAGCTACTATCATATTTAGCAAATGGTAAGCTGTATATAAGCACATGATGTATAGATACCTATATATTACGTAATGTATGTATCCATATAAATTCATGAAATGAAGTGGTAAGGGCTCGAACCTGTAGCCTGGTGTTTACCAAGAGCATACACTACCACAAGACAAAGAATGTGTAAACACAATTGACTGTGAAGCCCCAGACTGGTGCTTGAACTCACATTTTCCAGAGATCTTGATGCTAACTTGGAACACAAGTTCAAGCCCCCTACCATTTCATTTTACTCATGTTTTATATATATAATATTGTGAAAGATCAGTTTGTATGTACGTATGAGGTATATACTAATAGTGTGCTTTGATGGCAGAGCATGCAATCTTTGTTTATAAAGCAATGATCCTGTTGTCAAACAAGCAGTGTACATTGACTGTTGCAAAAATTTCTCAAGTAACAGTCTGAACATCACAAAATTAATACAGTGGACCCTTGAATTTTGTAATTAATCCGTTCCAGAGAGTCTGCCGAAAGGCGAAATTCACGAATGGCGAAACCATTTTCCCCATAAGAAATAATGTAAATCCAATTAATCCGTTCCAGACACCCAAAAGTATTAACAAAAAATATTTTTTTTACATTAAATATAGATTTACATATGAGACATCAAGTATAAAACAATAATAACATCACACTTACCTTTATTGAAGACTCTTGTTGGTGTATGGAAGACAGGAGGAGGGGAGGGGATGACGTTACACTATTGTTTGGAAGAGAAATCCCCTTCCATAAAGACTTTAGGTACCAAGTCCTTATCTGGGGTTACTTCCCTTCATTGTTTTTTAATGCCACTAGGACCAGCTTGAGAGTCACTGGACCCCTGTCGCTCAAAAAATTGTTCCAGATATCTCTGTTTCTGGCGTCTCTTTAAAATTTGCCTAAAATGGGACAAGACATTGTCATTGAACATGTCACATGTCACATACACAGCCTGCAACAGCTTTGTTAGGATGATGTTCCTCCACAAATCTTTAGATCCTACTCCACATTGCACAAATCTCCTTAATCTCTGAAGAAGGCACCTTCTTCCTCTCTCTTCCTCCTCCTGTGCAGCAATTTCCTCAGCTGTGCTCTGTTGCTGTTGCAGAAGAAGCTCTTGCAGCTCTTCAGTGGTTAGCTTTTCACTGTGGTCCTCCACCAACTCTTCCACATCCTCACCACTAACCTCCAACCCCATGGACTTCCCTAAAGCCACAATAGATTCCACATCTATCATAGGGTTGTCAGGGTCAGTCTGGCTTATTTAGCAGTTGCAAGCACAAAAAAGAATGGAATATTACGAAATGTATCGTATGAACGCGTGGGGTGATGGTCACTCGCCAAGAAACAATGCCACACTGACTGTGAATGGTGTGTGGGGCTCCTTTGTGTGTGCGTTGATGCTGGGAGGCCGCTCGTATGCGTTCCAGATGACCGACAAATGGCGAGGCAAATGACGAACCGCATGGCTATATTTTGACGAAAAAACGTTGCGAAAGGCAAAATTCACGAAGCGTGAGGCTTACGAAACTCGAAGGTCCACTGTATTAGGCTATTAGGCCATAGTAACTAAAGTTAAGCCTACATCAGATTGAATAGGAAAAATCTAAATAATATTGCATTAATTTTATCAGGGTTAAGTTAGGTAGAGAAGCCAGTTTTGGTGCAAAACTATTTTTTTTTATGTTGTACCATGTTAATTCACAAAAATATGTCTACTAATGCATAGAAAACATTTCCAAAAAGACCTATTTTTAGAGTAATTTGGTTTATTTGACCAACTCTCCCAAAACACAACATATACATGTAGTATGTACAGTGGACCCTCGCTATTCGAACACTCCAAAACTCACCCTCATTCCAGAATGCTGTTCAAGTGCTGTTACCAAACGAATTTATTCCAATAAGGAATGATGTAAATGAGAGTAGTCCATTTCAGACCCCCAAAAATACACTTATAAAAGCACTTACAATAATAAACTTACATAAAAGGGCGAGTTTTGGAGTGTTTGAATAATGAGGGTCCACTATATGTATGTACAGTATGTATATATGTCAAGTGTGTGCATATGTATGTACAGTGGACCCTCGAGTTAAGAGCATAATTCATTCCAGAAGGCTGCTCAAGTTCCATTACCGAACGAATTTTCTCCCTTAAGGAATAATGGCAAGTAGGATAGTCCATTTCAGACCCCCAAAAATACAATTACAAAAGCACTTACAAAAATACATTTACATAATTGTACGATTTCCAAGGTGCTCTTAACTCGAGGGACCACTGTATATATATACAATGTATGTATATACAGTGTGGTTTTGTGTATGTATTTCATCACAGAAATAGCTCTTGTCAAACAAATGTTAAAACTATCCGGAATTTTTAAAAATAATATTAAAGAAAACATCTTAACTTATTGGAATATTGCATTTTTAGAAAAAGTATGAATCAGCTACTGTCACTCCAGCAAGGCAATTTTATTTAAAATATCACACATAATATTGCATTTTTAGAAAAAGTATGAATCAGCTACTGTCACTCCAGCAAGACAATTTTATTTAAAATATCACACATATCCACAAATTCTTTAGTTATATCAAAGCAGAAAACTAAATTCTACAACTAATGTGAAAAACAAGATACAAAAGCATTCCAAGATACAAACACAGAAGTAAAAGCTAAAATAATGCAACTAAAGACTACAGTAAAAGAATTAATGATACTGTGAATACAAATGGCAACTCCATAAACAGTATTATGTAAATCTACATAAAATGATTTACAGTTAAAACACACACTTAAATTTCAACCAATTTTACCTGCATCAACATTGTTCCAGTGAACTTTTGATATATTTTGTAGCTGTCATTTCTTTAAAAAATATTGTATTAGTGCAATAAAATACTATTTAAAAATGATTATTTTTTTAATGTGTCAATTTGATGATAATTTAGTTTCTTATTGTTGCAGCCTACTGATATATGTCTTGAATTACAGTATAATTTATCTTTATCAGCATACAAGGTACTTCATAAAGATAGTGAACACCTACACTCCTAATATACATTTACTAACAAGTAAAGAGTGCACTCCCAATTCCTCAATGGCATAAAGATAAGTGCTTAGCAACCCATTTTTGGCCCAAATTGCAGGTATTTTTCTCCTTTTGTTGGAATTTGATATGACTTATAGACTGTGACATGGAACAAACAACATATATGGTTAGGAGTGAGATTAATGAACAAACTTACTTTCATTAAACTGTGCTGTATTTTGATTATATCTGTAATATAACCATAACTTGACCCCAATAGCAGCAGCTTAGTGAAAATTTTAAATTCTTAAGACTGCTGAAAATTGGTGATGTTATCAACCTTCTATGTTAAAAAGATATGAATAATCAAATACTAAATCCAGAGTCTTGCAAATTATACAACTCACCGACATACAGACTGCATGTTTTCATTACATCAGAATCAGAAATTTATTCAAAAACTAATATAGTTATTACACTAAATAAATCAAGCTTTTTCTTTATTAAAATCATATCAGTGGCAATCTAAACTGCAATTTCAGTTATCTTCTTAGTTGATTTAAACTTAAGTTCTGGAAATTCAACTTGTACTTTATCTATCTCACCAAGATATAAAAGAATTGAACAAATTAATATCAGAAGATTATACAAACATGTATATAATACTCTTTAATGAAAACTATGCAAGGAGATAGTACACAGTAATATAAATATATCAGATTGTTTGCTTATGACTGATATCTCTGCTTTGTAATATATAGTACTGTATCTGACAGTATCACCTCAGCTACAGGTGTCACATTTAATTATTTAGCAGATTCACAAGCTTGTATGTGGAGATTGCCATTTCATAAAACAAAACCTTTAAAAACTAAAATGTTAGCAAGTATGAAGTTCATATTTATCTATAATAAAATAATAGTAGTATTCTCAGCTAATCAGGTGATCTTAACAATGCCGAACAAGCCACATGGGGATGGAAATATTTAGCTCTAGATTTTTCACACTCTTGTGCATTGTTAGGAGCTATGCAATGTTGCAAGACAGCAAAAGATAGGAGGGGAAATTCTTTGAGGCAAGGCAGAAGGTATCAGTGGCAACCCATGTCACAGTAGCACTTTAACATGGGTTGCTGTTTTGCAACATTACACAGCTCCTGACGACGCACGAGAGTGCAAAAGATCTTAAGCTAAAGATTTTCATTCCCATGTGGCTTGTTCTGCATATATATTACTTAGCCTGAATTTATCAAGGTTTTCATTTTTTTAAGCTAAACACCTCTGCTAATTTCTCTTACTAAAATGCAAATACTGAGAGAAATTTGAATTTATTTCTTGAAAAAGTACCAGTATTATTGCTTAACTGCCAGATTCTTTTACAATATTTTAAAATTCTGCCTGGTGAACTACAGATGAACATCAAAAATCCAGAGGCATCAGAACCAGTTCTCTCTTGTTTCCAACTTTCCAATGATGATGGGTAGCATTGGCCAACACAGTGAATAAGTATGTACATAAAACTGTTATACCTCTCAAAAAATAGTCTACAGTTTCTCTTCCAATATTTTACTTTAAGTACTGTATTAACAGGTGTCGGTTGACATAAGCATTATCTGGGGTAGAAAAGTCATGTGAAATACAGAAACTATAGATGAGAAACGTGTATTAAAAGTCGATATAGTTATAGGAGACCATAAATTGCCAAGCTGGTTACAACGATAACATTTCTGGTCAAATGATCCAATTCTGATTCTTCAACATCCACTATGGATGTTGGCTATGAACAAATCGCTACAAGAAGTTGACAGTTTTTAGAAATTTCCACAGAATTAGACCTTTCCTTGAAAAACTTCTTTAGCTATACCTGAAAGACTTCCTGCTGACTAATAAGTGGGGGTAAAGCAGCTGGAACTGACGGGATCATGACAGAAATGTTAAAAGCAGGGGGGATATAGTGTTGGAGTGGTTGGTATTTTTTTTTAATAAATGTATGAAAGAGGGAAAGGTACCTAGGGATTGGCAGAGAGCATGTATAGTTCCTTTATATAAAGGGAAGGGGGATAAAAGAGATTGTAAGAATTACAGGGGAATAAGTTTACTGAGTATACCAGGTAAAGTGTACAGTAGGGTTATTATTGAAAGAATTAGAGGTAAGACAGAGAGTAGGATTGCAGATGAGCAAGGAGGCTTTAGAGTGGGTAGGGGATGTGTCAATCAAATGTTTACATTGAAGCATATATGTGAAAAGTATTTAGATAAAGGTAGGGAAGTTTTCATTGCATTTATGGATTTAGAAAAGGCATATGATAGAGTGGATAGGGGAGCAATGTGGCAAATGTTGCAAGTGTATTGTTTAGGTAGTAAGTTACTGAATGCTGTAAAGAGTTTTTATGAGGATAGTGAGGCTCAGGTTAGCGTGTGAAGGAGAGAGGGAGATTACTTCCCAGTAAAAGTAGGTCTTAGACAGGGATGTATAAAGTCACCATGGTTGTTTAATATATTTATAGATAGGGTTGTAAAAGAAGTAAATGCTAAGGTGTTGGGGAGAGGGGTGGGATTAAATTATGGGAAATTATATGTAAAATGGGAGTTGACACAGTTACTTTTTGCTGATACTGTGCTGATGGGAGATTCTAAAGAAAAGTTGCAAAGGTTAGTGGACGAGTTTGGGAGGGTGTGTAAAGGTAGAAAGTTGAAAGTGAACACAGATAAGAGTAAGGTGATGAGGGTATCAAATGATTTAAATAAAAAAAAATTGGATATCACATTGGAGAGAGGGATTATGGAAGAAGTGAATGTTTTCAGATATTTGGGAGTTGATTTGTCAGCAGATGGGTTTATGAAGGATGAGGTTAACCATAGAATTGATGAAGAAAAAAAGGTGAGTGGTGCATTGAGGTATCTGTGGAGACAAAAAAACGTTATCCATGGAGGCAAAGAAGGGAATGTACGAAAATATAGTGGTACCAAAACTCTTATATGGGTGTGAAGCATGGGTTGCAAATGATGCAGCGAGGAGGCGGCTGGAGATGTCCTGTCTAAGGGCAATGTGTGGTGTAAATATTATGCAGAAAATTCGGACTGTGGAAATTAGGAGGTGTGGAGTTACTAAAAGTATTTGTCAGAGGGCTGAAGAGGGGTTGTTGAGGTGGTTTGGTCATTTAGAGAGAATGGATCAAAGTAGAATGACTTGAAGAGCGTATAAATCTGTAGGGGAAGGAAGGCGGGGTATGGGTTGTCCTCGAAAAGGTTGGAGAGGGGTAAAGGAGGTTTTGTGGGCGAGGGGCTTGGACTTCCAGCAAGCATGTGCGAGCGTGTTAGATATGAGTGAATGGAGACTAATGGTTTTTGGGACCTGAGGAGCTGTTGGAGTGTGAGCAGGGTAATATTTTGTGAAGGGATTCAGGGAAACCAGTTAATTGATTTAGTTGGACTTGAGTCCTGGAAATGGGAAGTACAATGCCTGCACTTTAAAGGAGGGGTCTGGAATAGTGACAGTTGGGAGAGACTATTCTCAGCTGTCGTATCTGAGCGCCTCTGCAAAGACAGTGATTATGTACGAGTGAGGTGAAAGTGTTGAATGATGAAAGTATTTTCTTTTTGGAGATTTTATTTCTTTTTGGGTCACCCTGCCTCGGTGGGAGACAGCCGACTTGTTGAAAAAAAAAAAAATTATTCGGACAGTCTGTAGTGGACATACACTTTTTCACTGACAAAATATTTTACATCATCTTCACCACTTTCATAATTTCCAATCATTTTGATTTCATAATACGTAATATCTATTTTTCAAGTCAGTGAGTATATGATACACAGGAACATATTCAATCCATTTTTTCACATCTTTATCAGTAATGTTAAGAATCATGTCTCGCACCCTTCACCATACTAGCTTCAGACTGTGCTGGTGTAACTGTACACGGAATCTTTTCAAATCAGGATTAGTATCAATTAGTACCTGAATTATCCTCAGAAACTGGCTAGTCATAATTTGTGTCTTGCATTCTTCAGAGTAAGAGGCTTTACAGAATTCCCATGTCTGCAATATAGTATTTTACTAAGAAAATTCTTGAAGCTATCATAGCCCATACCACCCTTAAATTTTCAAACTGCTCTTGTGATTTTGTTGTGGTACAGGGATTTTCAACTATTAATTTCTTTTTGATCAACGTGATGAATCAGGGACACAGACGATAAATACTCATGTGAATGGAAACAAGAGCAACCGCTGTTTTCTGCAGCTGGTTCAGTGAAACATTTAAGCTGCAGCACAATCTTGCAGTTACGACTGCTGCAAATATTCAAAAACCTTATTTTCAATAAAGTTTTATCAGCTAATGTTTCACCAAATGTGTTTATATTTTGAATACGTTTATTTTATGCATGTGTAGTGTGTTTACATTTGGTAGAGACTGGTAAATTACTGTTGCATCAATAATCATAATTTTCTTTGAGCTATTTTTTTTTACTAGTTCTTCTCGTAATTTTTCACAATGTGAATTGATATTTTGCCCATGTTCATGTTATTCATGTGTGTTGAGCTCTTAACAGTTTAGCAAAGATTGATCAAGAACTATAGAATTAAAAAATTCTGTATTATTTTGGGCAGCAAGTGTTTGCGTATGATACATGGTCAATGAGTTATCTGGCAAAAATGCTTACACAACCACCTTCCCTCCCAATCCATGGAGTATGGTAGGTGCAATACAATGTGCGTATGGTGTGGGGGGAGGAGGGATAGTACAGTATATTGATGGTAGGGGAGTGGAATAAAGTGTGAGTGTGGTGTGAGGGCACAGTACATTGTGGGGGTAGAGTATAGTATGGGAGGATAGTACAGTGGGGAGGGTGGAGCAAGGTGGGAGAAGTGTGGCATGGGAATACAGTATGGGGTGGTGACATACAGTGTGACATGAGGAGTACAGCATGGGACAGGGAGTGCAGTGTGGGGTGCAGTATAGTGTGGGAGGTGCAGTTGTAGTGTGGAATGATGGAGTACTGTGCAGTGTTGGAGTACAGTACTCAGCTTTATTAATATGGTGGGGGCTGGAATACAGATTATAGTTCAGGAATGCATCTCTGATTATAACATGGATAAGTAGGAGCTATTTTACAAAGTCGACTTGCAATATTTTTTTCAGAATGCATCAATGTTGTAAGTGGAAGACCTAGAGTACTGTCAACTGTCCAACACCATAACTTCATCTGGAGCTTAAAAACACTCAATGATAAAGTTTCTGTAGTAATGTTATTTTGTTCTGG
Organism: Cherax destructor; assembly: GCA_009830355.1. Lineage (NCBI taxonomy): Eukaryota > Metazoa > Arthropoda > Malacostraca > Decapoda > Parastacidae > Cherax > Cherax destructor. The sequence goes on from WNWK01003923.1 coordinate 69,980, forward strand.
ACAGACAGCATGGTTCTCTTTCATTTCACTGAACCATAAGATTTCATGATACAGTGGTACCCCGAGTTTCGGCCATAATTCGTTCAAGAAGGATGTTCGAGTGCCGTTACCGAACGAATTTGTTCCCATAAGGAATAATGTAAATTAGATTAGTCCATTTCAGACCCCCAAAAATACACTTACAAAAGCACTTACAATAATACACTTACATAATTGTTCGAGTTGGGGGCTGTACGAAACTTGGGGTACCACTGTACTCTATGTCTGTATTTGATAACCCTAATACCTTTTGTGCCCCTACAGGTGGTCTTCAACGTACAAACGAGTTGTGCGTATAAAAATCAATATTTCAAAGTATGGGTATGCTTGACCCATGTTTGTACTGCAACTTGGCAAATGGAAAACTTGAATTGGTTGCTAAGTGCTAGGTTTGTAAATGCAGATGAGAATAACTTCGGTCATTTTGAGGTTGTAACCTCCTGTATTTTCCTTATCAGACACCAGCATCAGAGGTGTAGAAGTACACCCTCAATGGACAGTGTATTTACTAAATCTACTTAAAAAAATATATAATTCCACATGTGTACAATAGGCAATGCCTTTATAATTGTAAACAGTGCTGGGCAACCTGAGCCATCACAGGTCAGCATCATTTGAAGACCTGAAGCAGTACTAAAAAATCCAGCTCCTTCACATCTCAACTCACCCAATGGAAATGGGTGAACCAGCAGAATTATGAGTTCCTGGAGAAAAGGACTGGATTTTCTGTGTTCAACTGTATCATGATAGAATTTTAAGTATTTAAAAAATAAAGTTTTTATATTTATCTATATAACTGTAAAGCACCATTTAAGAAGCTTAAGTACAGTACACGGTACTGTATAACAAAAGTAATAAATTTAATTAGTATTGAAATGGGCTACATTTAAAGAAAAAAAATATTGGCCAGTCTTAATAGGATCCAACATGATTTTCTATTACTATTAGCTATTTAGCCAAATTTTATATAGCAGTTCACTATATCAGCAAGAGTGCTATGCTTTCTATATGAAACTAATCTTTTGTAATAAGAGTTGAAAATTTTCTAGAGAAAACTTAAAATTATAACAAAAATTTAAACAAAGAAAAACTAGCAATAAAATATCAAAAATTTCAACTCTTACTATTCATAATAATTAATTTTAGTTACAATGTCAAGAAAAGTAAGCGTGACTCAAGCAAACTAAAAGTAAATTTCTCTCAACAGTTACTCTTTCAATCCTACCGTGACACCATATTTTATGGTTTCCTCCCAATATTTTGAAGCTGAGAACTTGACTCTAACAACTGTAGAACAGGCATAAAGAAGTGCCTGCCCAGTCCCAAGCATGCCCCCTGCAGTATGGTACAGCGGAAGGGGGTCGTATATCACATCACTGGGGTCAAGCGCCGTTAAGTAATACACGCCAGATGTGAAGAACAAAAACCTATCATGCAGAGATAAATAATGCATACCTGTTAAAACAAACCTAAAGCATTAAATTGAATACCTGCAAAATGCCAGCAACATCATTCTGTTGAGAAAGAGGGGTTACTTCAGTGAATTACACCTTCCAACATGCTGAATATGTACACATGCTCAGAAGCAACAAGTTTAATTAGTAATGTAAAAATGTTTTGTCATATAGATGCACAGTTTTACACCGAAATGGAGAAATTACATTTGATAAAAATCCAAAAAATAAAGATTATACAGAGTAAACCAGTCAGTCTGACATATACACTCATACGCAAACAGGCATCAAAGGAGATGGATACAGGTAAACCAATGGTGCCAAAAAAGATCTTGATATGGAATCAATGAGGCAGCTGATGTCGTAAGAAAATCACTACTGAACAGCTACAGTACTATTCTAGAGATGAGAGAGATAGAAGACAGCTAGAAAATGTCCAGTGAAGTACCATCACATCAAACAAAGATACAGAAGTCCTAACAGGCTGGTATCTCTCACATGTATACTCTGTTGCCATGGAGAGGATCCTATTAAAAAGACGGTAAACTAACTAAAGAATATATGAAAAGCATTACAGATCAACAAAGCAGGTTCATTAAAGAGAAATCCTACTACACTGATTTAATAAGTTATACAGCTAGCCCTCCACTTTCGCAAGCTTCGAACATTCACGAATGCCCAGCCGCCCAATTATATACAATATTTTACGATGTTTTCATGTGTTTTATGATTGTTTATGGTTCAATAAGTTAAGGAAGCAGTATTGTTAGGTTAAGTAAATGCATCAAAACATTAGCAAACTCTACAGTACAGTATTATTATATTTCCCTGCTTCATATTTGCGCACCAAACATTTGCGAATTTTCAAGCTTTGCAAGGTTCTTGATCCCCTAACCCTCGCGAATGTGGAGGTCCTCCTGTATTCTAGAATGTCGAGAGAAAGACAAGAAACAGATAAATTGGCAGAATGTATATTCTTGCAAGATCTTTATGATGCTTAATATGTTGCTAATTTATAAAACTGAAAAGCACACTGAAGAAGTGCATGGCAAACACAGGGCTGAGAACCATTATAAGAGATGCTATCAAAAGCATAATTATGAAGGTAGAGGTGGAGAAAGGAGACAAAGCAAGAAAAACGATCGCCAAACGAAAAAATAAAGAAAAATACTCAAACTTGTTCTCTGAAACACAGGGTAACAAGCAGCAAAGCCTAAAATTGCAAATACATGAGAGGCATTCAGAAACCTATACACACACACATTCAAAACATACTTGACCTCATGTGTGTGTGATCCATTCTCATATATGTAGCACCTAGTAAAACACAAAGCAAAACTTGAAAAAAGTCCTGAGTTGAGGGAATGGTTATGAAAGAAGAATGAGAGAACCAGGTCTTCTATCTCTAAAAAAATAAAAACAAAAGGAGATATGATGACAGCATAAAAAATTCTCAAAAGGCATTAATAGGGAAGAGATTAGGATTATTATCAAGACTGAAATAAGAGGGCATGGTTAGAAATTACATGTACCTAAATAAGCCACAGGAATATCTGAGAAAATTTCTCCAACACACAAATGGCAAAAAAGTGGAAAGGAACTGGAGAATGACAATTAAAGACTGCAGTATGCACACATGTTTAAAAGTAGATATAACACCTTAGTCTCTCCAAATTTGAGAAGTGGGATCAGAAGCTACGATGCCATTACTACTTAAATCTCACCTTACACAGCCTGTACAAATTTATTTTTTTACTACGCTATAGAGAAATCATTACTCAAATTCCAAATAAATCAAATGAACTATCATATACAAAACTAATTTCCTGCCTTATCAGAAACTTCATGTTTTGTAGTGTAATTACATGTATTTTAGCAACCATAAAATGCCTATCAAATTCAGTAAAGTAGTATTCTGAAATTGAAGGGGCATTACTGTATATGGTATTCTGTGGGAAGATACTTGTATCATAGGATATAATGTACAGTGTTCTGAATGTGGCACAGAACCAGATGTAGCCCAACCACGAATTTGTAATATACATTATAAATCCATCACCATCATGCCCCTCAAGCACATCCAGTTTTATTTACTTATTGTACCTTTATTTTCAATGTATTTCAATTTTATCATAAATCAGTTTAGCAATTTCATATCAAATGTCATCTTTCATTTTGTTATATGGATAGTAAAATTTAGTGCATATTCCTTCCTTTTTCTTAACTTCAATAAAATATATAAACGTTGATCAAAGAGGATTTGTTTAACTAAACTAAATATGTAGTGCCAAAGAAAGGCTTAATGAACTTAATGTGTTCCTATGTATTGTGTAAAATATTTTTTTTAGTAAAATAGCAATGCAATTTGACTACTGATTAGTAAAACTCCTCTGCATCATGAAATCAAATCAGTTTAATGAGCCTTGGAAAAGCAAGTAGTATATCAAATTAAATCCTAAGTTCTATAAAAGACTATATAAATACCTTAACTTTCTTTCTGTAATTAACCGAACTAGATTTCTTGACTTAACAGTCATTTTTATAACTTTATCATAAGGTGAATTAAGTAAACAAATTACTGAACAGTAATTACAAACCATCAGAGATTAGCTCAGCCCATGCATTTAATATGCCTTTGATCATTACATTAACTCAATGTTGGCAAAATATTAGAAAATTATTAGAACAGACACCTTCACCAGTGTACCAGAACTCCTTTTAAACATTTGAATGAAAAAATGTCTTACCGTACACTTGTATTTCACACAGTCAGACCAAAAATGCGAGACCGAGAATTTCCGCGTTATGACGGTAGCTCCACCATTAAAAAGACTGTGGCCTAACCCAATGATCCCCCCTGCAGTATGGTATAAAGGCAGGGGATCGTAGAGTATATCAGATGAAGTTAAGCCAATAAATGTGCTCATGCCTTTCCCTGCAAAGTAGGTCCTGGCAACCAGGAAGGAAAAACAGTAGTAAAGTTTGTATATGAATTTTTACTGTAAGCAAACCAACTGCTGGTACAACACAAATTAATAACAAAGATAAGAAAAGCCAAAAGAAAGATTTTAAGTCAAATAAGCTACAGACAATTCATAGTTCCTTCTACATTAAAAATGTGGGCATATGAAAAGGCAGGAATGCACTTTCATTCAATTATGCACATACATACAACACATCTGCATCTGAAGCACTGAGCATTTATTTATACATTTAATTAAATTTTAAATCAATATACTGTATCTATAAATCCCATTAATAAATCTCACCAGTCATACAAATAAAATAGAAGTGAAATATTCAGATTTAGTCATCCTTACACTCTTAATAGATAATTTATAATTATTATACTGGTCAAGGTGGGAAGTACAGTGCATGGACTCTGAAGGAGGGATGAGAATGTTGCAGTTCAGATGGTCATTTGTATTGTGATGTCTGCACACTTCTGGAAAGACAGCTCCTCAATGAAAGACAGTGAACAAGTCCTCTTTGTTTTGAGTCATCCTACTTTGGTGGGAGATGGCTGGTATATTAACAAAATTCTCATTCTTACTATTATTTTTATTTTTATAATAATTGCAAAAAAGAGATAAATGCATATGGCCCCCTTAAGAGCATGAGTCTTCTCTGTAACTATTCTTAAACTTTAGTAATAAATGATGGTTTGCCACTAATTCTGGAGTTGCATTTAGTACTTCATACCTCTACCCTGTTCCCCATACACTTTGTTTTACTAATCCAAATATAACCTCAAAATTTTCTTTTAATTTTGCCATTTCTCCCTTTTTTTTATTAATACACACAAAATTCTTCAAAGCAGCTTTCTAGTGCACTACTAAAGGTATTTTGCCTTGAAGTTTATATTGTACATCCTCTAGTTATTTAACTTTAAAACATTTATGAAAACATAGGCAATTAATTTATCTACATGTTTCTATGACTTATAATAATTAATTTCTTCATGGGGAAGTAGAGGAGAATCCTTCCTCTGTAAGCCATAAGTGTCATAAGAAGCAACTAAAATGCCGGAAGAAAGGGGTTAGTAACCCCTTCTCCTGTGTACAGTGGACCCCCGAGTTACGAACACCCCGGAAATCATACAATTATGTAAGTATAATATTGTAAGTGCTTTTGTAAGTGTATTTTTGGGGGTCTGAAATGGACTAACCTACTTGACATTATTTCTTAAGGGGGTAAATTCATTCGGTAATGGCACTTGAGCAGGCTTCTGGAATGAATTTTGTTCGTTACTCGGGGGTCCACTGTATATTACTAAATGTAAAAAGAAAAATTCTTTATTGGGTCATCCTGCCTCAGTGGGAGACAGCCAGTGCTAAAAAAGAATAGTAATAATAAAATGAAATTGGGATGTTTGAATGTGCATGGATGTAGTGCATATAAGAGATGATGGTGAATGTTATGAATGAAAAGAAGCTGGATATCCTGGCTCTAAGCAGAACAAAGTTGAAAGGGGTAGGAGAGTTTCAATGGGAAAAAATAAATAGGATAAGGTCAGAAAGAGTTAGAGCTATGGAAGGAGTAGCAATAATGTTGAAGGATCAGTTATGGCAGGAAGAGAGGTAAAATAATGGTGGAAGGAGGGAAAATGGAGGAAGTGGATGTGTTCAAACATTTGGGAGTGGACTTGTCGGTGGATGGGTATACGAAAGACGAGGTGAACCATATGTGCAGTTTGGAGGGGCATTTGAACAGTAGTATCGGCACACCTCTAGCAAGACAGTTATAAAATGAATGATGATAAAAGTGCTTCTTTTTCAGGTCACCCTACCTTAGTGGGAGATGATAATTGTACTAAAAAATAACATTTTTTTTTTTCAACAAACCAGCCATATCCCACTGAGGCAGGGTGACCTAAAAAGAAAAACAGTTTTTCTTACTAAATTTAAATTGAATAACAAAAGTTTTTCTATATAAATTTAGTAATTTATACAGGAGAAGGGGTTACTAGCTCCTTGTTCCCAGCATTTTAATCATGTCTTACGACACACATGGTTTACAGAGGAAGAATTCTTTTCCACTTCCCCATGGAGAACAATAATTACAATGAATTATTTATATGTGCAATCAGATGAGTATTTTCTGCTGTTGAATTTTGCATGATAAGAGATGTGAAGATGTTAAGTGACCAACTATCTGTCAACATTTTATATTTAGCACATGCAGCATCCCATTTTCAGTGTGAAAAATAGTGTACTTAAATATGCTCAGAGCAGGGTGTGTATCCTCAATACACTAGCACTGTCCGTTGACGGAGATGAATAAGATAGTGATACTTATTCAACATTTCCATTCATCGTGAATTACACTTTCTTCCTCTGGCTTGTATCATGGCTCCTTTTTAAATGTTCATTCCTATTTACAATGCAAGCAGCATCTTAAATAACCACATGGAACATAGGAAGATGGAACATCTCCTATGATGCAGAAAGCTTGATAATCAGCCACATGATCAACACAATCCACTTTATACCACAATTTTCCTAATGGCACAAGTAGTACGGTTATAACAATGCCACAAATAAGCACGTATCATAAAACCCTTTTCTGAATAGGTCTGGCTTACCGTGCAATTGTGTCTGATACAATCATTCCAATATGTTGTGACTGAAAATTTGCGTTTGATAACCACAGTGATCCCAGCTAGGAAGGATAGGCCTGAGCCTAAAATACCCGAAGCCAAGTGGTAAAGGGGAAGAGGCGTGTAGACCACATCGTTGGGCTTCAGGTCTAACATGCAAATGCCAGCTGTCACTGTAAGCACTCCCCTGAGTTCCCCAAAATTGTTAAAATGATTTATGATGAGAAACATTACATAAAGTAACAAAATCACGTTAAATTATGGTAAAAACTATTGTATTAAAACAAATTACATAAAATAAAATGAAAATAAATTATATCAATTCAACATGATTAGGCTACATAAAAATTAAACAGAAGTTAAAAAAAATATATAGTAGTATAGTATGACCTCTTTTATTAAAAAGTCTGTTAACAAAACACAGAAAACTACAGGATTTTTCCTTTGATCTGTTAACCAAAAAAACACTCATCATTTAAAAAATTACACTGTTTTGTAGGCATTTCAATTTAATTCTAATACAAATTTGTCTAAAACAAGTTAGAGTAGCCCCACATGTCTCCAGCTTGACTTGACTCTTGCTCTGGCATGTCCCCTAGGGATTTTTGCCTATATTATGCTGAAATTACCCAGTAAAGACTGTAAAGTATTATTATTCCACACCTCTTCTGGGCAATACCCATCACCTAAAACACCCATGAGCTCAACAATTTTGAATATAGAAGACATATAGTACTGTATATCAATAAATTACAAAAGCTTTAACAAGCAGAATATATGAAGCAACATATTTTGTGGAGACTAAAATGATTATTAAAGAGTATAGGTCCTAGAGATAACCTTCATTTCTTAACTAAGAGAGGGGGAAGAGCAAGAGGGGTAGAAGAGAGAGGGGGAAGTGAAAGACAGAGGGGGAAAGAAAGAGGGGGGAAGAGGTAAAAAGAGGGGAGAAAGGGAAACAGAGAGGGGAAGAGAAGGGAAAAGAGAGGGTAGGAAGAGACAGAAGAGAGAGGAAAGGGAAGAGGCTGGGAGGAGAAAGAATGAGAGAAAAGGAGAAAGAATAAAAAAAAAAAAAAAATCCACTCACCCCTACAGCAAAATATACATACCTCACCTAATAACCCCTCTCAACCCAGAAAAATTACACCACTACTGATATATGTATTAGTACCATTCCTTCCCTAATGTAATAAGTCTGGAAATCACGTATGAAGGAACATGAAATAGTATTATGGAAGCAGAAATAATTTTCTCCTACCTTGAATGTTTAATAACAGCAGCTTTAGGCATGCCAGTAGTGCCTGAAGTATAAATGAACACCATCTTGTCAGAGAAATTCACATTATGAAGCTGAGTAGGAGTAGTTGAAGCAGCTGCATTTAAACCAGCATCCAAGCTCACAGCATCTGAAAAAGTGCAGTAATTCCATTAAAATCATGGAACCTAAATTCGGTAATAATGGTACAGTACTTCATATTATCACCATCAGTGTGATTGTATTTATACACTCAGGGAAGGGTAACTACTGACACTGGTACCAACACTCTTATATGAGTGTGAAGCACGAGTTATAAATGCTGCAGCAAGGAGGCTAGAGGCAGTGAAGATGTCATGTCTAAGGGCAATGTGTGATGTAAATATTATGCAGAGAATTCATAGTGTGGAAATTACAAGGTGTGAAGTTTCTAAAAGTAATACTCAGAGGGCTGAAGAGGGGTGGTTGAGGTAGTTTGGTCATTTAGAGAAGATGGAGCAAAATATATTGACTTGGATAGTCTATAAATCTGTAGTGGAGGGAAGAGGGGTAGGGGTCATCCTAGAAAGGGATAGAGGGGGTAAAAGAGGTTTTGTGTGCAAGGGGCTTGAACATGCAGCAAGCATGTGTGTGTGTGTTAAGATAGGAGTGAAAGGGGACGAATAGTTTTTGGGACCTGACGAGCTGTTGGAGGTGAGCAGGGTAATAAATATTTTGTGAAGGGATTCAGAGAATCCGGTTAGCCAGACTTGAGTCCTGGAGGTGATAAGTACAATGCTTGCACTTTAAAGGAGGGGTTTGGGATATTGGCCGTTTGGAGTGACATCTCAACTGTCATATCTGGGTGCCTCCACAAAGACAGTGATTATGTATGAATGATGGTAAAAGTGTTGAATGATGGTGAAAGTGTTTCTTTCTTTTTTGGGTCACCCTGCCTCAGTGGTAGATGGCTGAAGTAAAAAAAAAAGTCAGTGCTTCGCACCCAAATAAAAGTGCTGGTATTATTATTCTCTGGTACATTTCCCTTTTTTGTCTCCACAGATAAACTTCTTCCTTTCAACTGATGATACAACACACCACCTGCATTTTTCACCCTCATCTTTCATAGATCCATCTACAGACATGTCCACCTCCACCTAAATACATTCACTTTCTTCATTATCCCTCCCTGCAGTAAGGATGCTATGGGTGGCAGTGATGTCATGTTTGAGAGCAATTTGTGGTGTGAACATAACCATATGCAGACAATTCAGAGCATAAAAATAAGAAGATAGTGCAGAATTACAAAAGGTAATCCTGCACTGAGTGAGTAGGGAGGGGTTAAGGTGGTTTGATTATATAGAGAGGATGGAGCAAAACATGATGACTAAGAGGGTGTATGAATCCGGGTTGGAAGGAAGGAGGGGTAGGGGTCATCTCGGAATGAGAAGGGACACTGTCTTAATTATCAAATTCACATAAAAGTTGTAAACACTACACATACCTTTAAGTGTAAGTTCTTCACCAGCACCAAACACATATATCTGAAGGCTGGAAATGTCCTCAGTCTCTCTAATATCAGCCATAGCTATAAAAAAGGAAATAAGATTTTTCAAAATTAAGACTAGCTGGGAGTACTCAAGTTAACTGAAATACAGTATATGTACTACACTATTACTTGTCAACTGGTTACAATATTTACTTAAACAATACCTCTATTTTCAGGCAAATTTCCTAATCCAAGCAAAAGGTTTGAATACTATAATAACATCACTATACCAGTTCACCTTCAAAAATCTTGTGAGGGAAAAGTCCATAGATAGGAGTAATGAAAGTGTGAATGTCTGTATGGTGATAGTTGTGGTAGTCTGCTCGTTAAGGTAAGGTGAGTGTCTTGCTCCCGCTATCTCCCCCCTCTTTCCACCCAGTGAGAGGTGAAGTGCGAGGCTTCAGCCACGGGAATTGTCACTTGACTGACCACTCCCAACTCCACTGTACGTATTTTGCAGATGCTCCTATCTTAATTCATTTTATTTAAGAGCTTCACTCTTATATATATTTGAGACTTCATTATGTTCTTATGCCATGCCCTTCCTTGCCTTAAAGTAATTTGTTTAAGTGTCTCACCATTTCTTTTAATACCTTATGCCTACTATGAGAGTGATTATTAGAGTGGTGAGTGATTGTCTTGTAATCTCTTTCCAGCCTTCTGAACCAGTGTGGGTCATCTGGCACAAAGCAGAGTGGATTGGCAGGAATTATCTCAAGTGAGACAGAGACAATCTCCAACTGTTCCCCTTCAACTGTGGTTCAACTAGAGCCAAAACCCAGTCCCTGGTACGTTCATTAACCAACTTCTATCTGTACATATTAGCTTTGAAGTAGTTTTATTTATTTCATTTTTCATTTTCTTTAAGATAGGATTTGAGATTCATGTTTAAGTATTTATTATTTTTCGTGAAACATTCTATTAAATAAAGTGCTTATCTTCGTTGTTATTATTTATCTTTTCCATTTTTGTAATTTTCCTGAGGAGGAGCCAGCCTTGATTCATCTTGGCTTAAAGATTGAACCAGAACTGAGTAAACAAATCTTCACAAATCTAGAATTAATATTACACGATTTTAAAATAAAAAAATGGTATACTATAAACATACAGTGGAACCCCGGATTTCGGACATAATCCGTTCCAGGTCGACCTAAATCCGAAAAGGCCAAAAACCGAAGTGGGATTAAATTATGGGGAATTAAATGCAAAATGGGAGTTGACACAGTTACTTTTTGCTGATGATACTGTGCTTATGGGAGATTCTAAAGAAAAGTTGCAAAGGTTAGTGGACGAGTTTGGGAGAGTGTGTAAAGGTAGAAAGTTAAAAGTGAACATAGATAAGAGTAAGGTGATGAGGGTATCAAACGATTTAAATAAAGAAAAATTGGATATCACATTGGAGAGAGGGATTATGGAAGAAGTAAATGTTTTCAGATATTTGGGAGTTGACGTGTCAGCGGATGGGTTTATGAAGGATGAGGTTAACCATAGAATTGATGAAGGAAAAAAGGTGAGTGGTGCATTGAGGTATCTGTGGAGACAAAGAACGTTATCCATGGAGGCAAAGAAGGGAATGTACGAAAGTATAGTGGTACCAACACTCTTATATGGGTGTGATTATAAAAGATGGGTTGCAAATGCTGCAGCGAGGAGGAGGCTGGAGGCAGTGGAGATGTCCTGTCTAAGGGCAATGTGTGGTGTAAATATTATGCAGAAAATTCGAATGTGGAAATTAGGAGAAGGTGTGGAGTTACTAAAAGTATTTGTCAGAGGGCTGAAGAGGGTTGTTGAGGTGGTTTGGTCATTTAGAGAGAATGGATCAAAGTAGAATGACTTGGAGAGCGTATAAATCTGTAGGGGAAGGAAGGCGGGGTAGGGTCGTCCTAGAAAAGGTTGGAAGGAAGGGGTAAAGGAGGTTTTGGGGCGAGGGCTTGGACTTCCAGCAAGCATGTGTGAGCGTGTTAGATAGGAGTGAATGGAGACGAATGGTTTTTGGGACATGACGATCTGTTGGAGTGTGAGCAGGGTAACATTTTGTGAAGGGATTCAGGGAAACCAGTTAATTGATTTAATTGGACTTGAGTCCTGGAAATGGGAAGTACAATGCCTGCACTTTAAAGGAGGGGTCTGAGATAGTGACAGCTGGGAGGGACTTTTCTCAGCTGTCGTATCTGAGCTCCTCTGCAAAGACAGTGATTATGTATGAGTGTGTGAAAGTGTTGAATGATGATGAAAGTATTTTCTTTTGGGGATTTTCTTTCTTTTTGGGTCACCCTGCCTCGGTGGGAGACGGCCGACTTGTTGAAAAAAAAAAAAAAAAACAATTAATCTGCTCCAGACACCAAAAATATTAACAAAAAATACATTTTTTAAGATTAACTATAGTTTTACATACACAAAACAATGAGAACTAAATAAAATGACTAATGAAATGGATAAATGAACATTTAACATCACATTTAACTTTATTGAAGACTCTTGTTGGCATATGGAAGACAGGGAGGAGGCGAGAGGGAGGACTGATTATTGTTTGGAATTGGAATCCCCCTCCATAAGGACTTCAGGTATCAAGTCCCTAGCTGAGGTTATTTCTCCTCTTTGTCTTTTACTGGCACTAAGACCAGCTTGAGAGTCACTGTACCCCTGTCGCACAAAAAAACTGTCCAGAGAGGTCTGTTTCTGGCATCACTAAGATTTGCCTGAAGTGGGACAAGGTTTTGTCACTGAACAGTTACAGATATGGCTTGTTTCAGCTTGGTCAGGGTGATATTTTGCCACAAAACTTTGCACCTCCCTCCACTTTTCACAAATGTCCTTAATTGCTGAAGAACACACCTTCCCTCTCTCTTCCTCGTCCTCTGAACCAATTTCCTCAGCTGTGGTCTGTTGCTGTTGCAGATGAAGGTCTTGCAGCTCTTCAGTGGTTAGCTCTTCCCTGTGGTCCTCAACCAACTCTTCCATATCCTCACCACTCACCTCCAACAATATGGACTTCGTCAAAGACACAATAGATTCCACAACAGGCAAAGGGTCGACAGGGTCAGGGTCAGCCTCAAACCTTTCAAAATCCTTGTCAAGGACACATTCTGGCTCACTCACCGAGAGAGACAGCCAGACTGACTCATGTACGCGGAGTCCTGGGTGGGCAGACGCGTCCAATACAGTCAATTTTCAAGTTGCTGTCTGAAATCCAGGATAGAATTTTGGCCAAAAAAGCGGCTGAAATTCGATTTGGCCAATATCCACACTGGCCAATATCTGGGGGTCCACTGTAGTTGGTTTTTGTCAAATGAACTGCCCAACATATGTATATCAAAATGGTAACTCAATTAGTTTAAAAAAAAAATTAAAACAAAATTGCTTATAGAGAATAAAAAGTCACAATATTGTGACTTAGGAAAGGAACCTTATGATGTTAGGGCCCAGGATAGACTAAAACCTCATCCTAAGATTCCTCTCCTAAGTTTGAGATTTTGCTAAACAATTATTAGTAGCACAGCTTACCTGCCTGAACTTCTGCCCCGCAAATTATTGCTTTACAGGCAGCCACCTGGATACAGTGTTTCAAGGAGTCCAAGCGCAGGTTGTAATTTATCAAAGCTGGCACAGCCCCAATCTACAAAAGAACAGGACAGTCTTGATACATGAAAAAAAAGCAGCTATGGATATAAATTATATAGTTGCTAGTATAAAATAAACAGCAAAATATATCTAAGGAAGTTTGATTGTGAATAGGGATAAACGAAGCAATAATTTTATAACTGCTAAAGCTGAAGTATTAACGTCACTGCACAACACACTACATTTGGTGCAGAAAACAACTCAATTGTTCTACTAAAAATGTATAATATAAGATGGTACATAACTACTTTAACAAATTAATGGCAAAATAATGTAATAATTGTTACTGTGCACATGTAAAATTTTATCACTGCAACATACTGATTTATCATTTATCAATTAACTAGAATACCTTCAATTGCATGCAGTCTTATAAAAGCTAAAATCAACAAAAACTGTGACAGATACTACCTTAGTCAGTCCCAACCAGATGCATACATATTCTACGCGATTTTCCATGAACAGTGCAACAGGATCGCCGTGCTTCACACCTTTAGCAGCAAAATAATTACCCACTTTGTTACTCAGTTCATCCACCTGAAAAAATTTGCATTGCTAATGAAACAAAATGGTTTGGGATATTTGCTGTTTGGAGGGATTACTAAACTGTTGTATCTGTGCACCTCTGGCAATGCAGATAGTGTGAACGATGGTGAGTTTCTTTTTTTGAGTCACCCTGCCTCGGTGAGAGACAGCCAATGTGTTAAAAAATAAAAAATATCAATGAAAGAGGTTATTTTCCAGTAAAAGTAGGTCTTAGACAGGGATGTGTGATGTAACCATGGTTGTTTAAAATATTTAAAGATGAAGATGTGAAGAAGTGAATGCTAGGGTGTTGGAGAGAGGTGTGGAAAAAAGATAAAGAATCTGATACAAAGTGAGAGTTGTCAGAGTTGCCTTTTTGCCAATAACAGTTCTTTTGGGAGATTCTGAAGAGAAATTGGAAAGGTAGACAAATTTGGGAGGGTATGTTAAAGAAGGAATTAAAATGACCATAGGAAAGAGCAAGATAATGAGTAACAAAACATTCCAGGCATCGTAGAAAGTATTTTTTTTTTCCCAACAAACTGGCTATATCCCACTGAGGCAGGGGTTACTAGCCCTTGCTCCTGGTATTTTAGTCACCTCTTACTACAAACATGGCTTACGGAGGAAGAATTCTGTTTCCACTTTTCCCCCTGGAGAAGAGGAAGTAAATACAGTGGTACCCCGACTTACGATATTTTTTCATTCCAGAATGCTGTTCAAGTGCCATTACCAAACGAATTTATCTCCATAAGAAATGATGTAAAATAGACTAGTCCTTTTAGACCCCCAAAATTACACTTACAAAAGCATTTAAAAAAATCAACTTACATAAAAGGGTGTGTTTGGGGACCATCGTAAGTCGGGGTACCACTGTATGTGTGAGCGTGTTAGATAGGAGTGAATGGAGACGAATGGTTTTTGGTACCTGACGAGCTGTTGGAGTGTGAGCAGGGTAATACAGTGGACCCTCGGTTTTCGTTGAAAATTCTTTCCAGAATGCTGTTTGAGTGCCATTACCGAACGAATTTGTTCCCATAAGGACAAATGTAAATTAGATTAGTCGTTTCAGACCCCCATGGGAAGGCGGGTGGTCTCCCCAGCTGTTCCACAACATTAGCACCGGCCGCTTGAGGGAATGGTTGCTTTTTCTTCCTGCAAACTGTAAGTTTATTCAGGTATACACAGATACAGTTACAAAGATTATCATACATAGCAGCATATGTGTGAGAACCTAGGATAACCCAAACTTTGGGTTATCCTAGTTCTCTAGATAACTTTGGGTTATCCTAGGTTCTCTACACATAGCTGCTATGTATGATAATCAATGAATATCTCTGTATACCTGAATAAACTTAGTTTGATCGAAGGAAAACAAATTCCCTTTCCTCAAAGCATGAGGATTCTTACAGCGGTAAATAACCATGGAGCTTACACTTGAAATCACCTGATGTATTACCCAAAAGGAGCAAGGTGAAGCGATCCTTTGCTGTCTTGAAGCCTGGTGCACTTTTCTCTTGCTGACTGATATAAGTTCATGTTGGCATTTTCTTCCAGAAAACACTGTCTCGTCAGCATTAAACACTTGTTGTGGCTCATAGCCACCTTAGTAGGACCCCTGACTCAATGGTTTAACCTCTGCAGGCGACCGCGGCTCAAAATTTTTCCCCCAGCGAATCGCGTAATATAAGGTTTACGTCGTGTTAGATAAAAATGTGCCGCAATTCTTCAATCGCGTAATACCCAAAACGCGCAACATAAAGTCGTGCTAAATGAGGGTCTACTGTACATAATTGTTCGAGTTTGGAGGTGCACAAAAACCGAGGGTCCACTGTATTTTGTGAAGGGATTCAAGGAAACCGGTTAGCCGGACTCGAGTCCTGGAAATGGGAAGTACAATGCCTGCACTTTGGAGAGACTTCTAAACTGTTGTATCTGAGCGCCTCTGCAAAGACAGTGATTATGTATGAGTGATGGTGAAAGTGTTGAATAATGATGAAAGTTTTTTCTTTCTTTTTGGGTTTTTCTTTCTTTTTTAGGTCACCCTGCCTCAGTGGGAAACGGCCAACGTGTTGAAAAAAAAAATTGGAAGTGAACTTGTCAGCAGATGGGTCTATGAAAGAAACATGAAATTGAAGAGGGAAAATGGGTGGGTGTTGCATCAAGGCATCTGTGGATACAAATGATATTATACATGGAGGCAAAAAGGGTAGTAATGGAGTATAATGGCACCAACACCACTATTATATGGGTTTTAAACATTACAGTAAGGAGGAGGTTGGAGGAAGTAGAAATGTGTTTGAGGGCAACGTGTGGTGTGAATATTATGCAGAGAATTTGGTGCTTAGAGATCACAAGGTGTGTGGTTACCAATAATATTTTTCAGAGGGAGGAGGAGGGGATTGTTGAGGTGGTTTGAACATTTGAAGAAGACTGAGCAAAATAGGATTAGGAGAGCTTATAAATTTGGAGTGGAAGGAAGGGGGGTAGAGATCATCCAAGGAATTTTGGAGGAGGAGGGGGATAAGGGAGGTTTTGAGTGCTAGGGGCTTAAACACCCAACAGATTTGTGTGAGCATGTTAGATATGAGGAGTGGAGGCAAGTGGTTGTTATGATTTGATGTGCTGTTGGAGTATGAGCAAGGTAACATTTATGAAGGAGTAAGTACAGTTTCTGCACTCTGAAGGAGGGTGAGGGTGTTGCAGGTCAGAGGATCATCTGAGCTGTGATGTCAGCATGCTTCTGGCAAGACAGTGATTGAATGAGTGATGGTTTAAGTTTTTTTTTTTTTTTTGGGGGGGAGGGTCAACCTACATCAGTGGGAGATGGCTGGCATGTTAAAAAAAATATCAATGGCCTTTCAGTGTACAGTACATACCCATATTTAGTCTGTAAATGTTACCGATTCAGGCCATAACAAATTATTTATTATGTAATTTAATATGAGAAAGACAAAGAAAAAATGCATTGTACAGTACTGTACATTATCTCCAAACCAAAACAGTGGTTCCCGAGTGAACACCCGGAATCGTACAATTATGTAAGTACAGTGGACCCCAGTTTCGTAAAACTTCACTCCTGAAGTCTGCTCAAGTGCCATTACGGAATTTACTCCCTTAAGGAAAAATTTCACGTAGGTTAGTCTATTTCAGACCCCCAAGGTATTCGTTAACCGAGGGGCCCCCTGTATAATATTGTAAGTGCTTGTGGGAAATGTATTTTGGGGGACTGAAAATTTACTAACGAAAAGTGACATTATTCCTTAAAAGGGGGTAAAATTTTTTCGGGAATGGCACTTAACAGCTTCTGGGGGGGGAAATTTTTAGTTACTCGGGGGCCACTGTACCTGTACAATACAGTCAACCCTCCCCCTTATCGTGTTTAATCCGTTCCAGAGGGATGAAATAAAACAGAAATCGGGAAAAATGAAACCATTTTCCCCCTAAGAAATAAGTAAATTCAATTAATCCATTCCA
>WNWK01003923.1:87577-127608 GCA_009830355.1 Cherax destructor
CACTCCCTCCCTGCCTGCCTGCTACACTCCCTCCCTGCCTGCCTGCTACACTCCCTCCCTGCCTGCCTGCTACACTCCCTCCCTGCCTGCCTGCTACACTCCCTCCCTGCCTGCCTGCTACACTCCCTCCCTGCCTGCCTGCTACACTCCCTCCCTGCCTGCCTGCTACACTCCCTCCCTGCCTGCCTGCTACACTCCCTCTCTGCATGCCTGCTACACTCTTTCTTAAATTACATCGTGTTTCTCACTTTCTTTACCAAAGGACTGGCACTAGGAGCTTTCTTTGGGCCCATTTTGGCTTATTTGCAAGTCACACAAATAATCAAGGGCCAAAAACAATGAATTGTTAAGAAATGTTTTGTATGAACTCGCAGGATAATGTTCACTCAACCAGAAACTATGCTACACTGCCTGAGAATGTGCATGGGAGGCGTGGTTTGTATGTGCGCTGGGCACTGGACAGGTTCCATACCATCAACGAAAACGTAGCCAATATTTCCACAAAAAAAGTGCCCGAAAACTGAAATCACTGATAACGGAGATACATGAAAACAGAGGGTTGACTGTATTGCATTAGCAAAGTGTTCTAACTTCACTGGCCAGGATAACAATGCAACTACTGTACTGTATCTCAAAGCAATAATGCAACCTTCAAATTCAGGCAAAAGCACATTTAAAAAAAGATTGTCATCACTTGGATCAATGATCTACAGATGATGAAGGATGAAGTCACTTACAAAATTAAAGACATGATTATTTGATAGGCATGTAGGAGATTGCAATGTTGCAGATGAACTTTCTTTTTAATAAATGTACAATACATATAGAACACTAATAAACATGTACTATACATCAAATTTTAGGAGTGAGCTACTAATAGGAACAAATCCACTCGGTAAAAATACAAACTCCAATTCTAAATTTGTACAATAGGAGAGTTCCAAAATTATTGTAGTATGACAGTTATGGGCAAATGCTAAACCCATAGGGGGCCATACAGTGCCTTGAGAATTTGAGGCAATCAAGTAGAATTTCAAAATGCTTTGCACTTTGATTCCTAAGGATACCAAGACTAACTTTTTTTTTTCTTTATTTTGTCCTACCTGTTGAAAAGTCCACGTCTCATCTTCAAAGTAAAATGCCACTTTGTTTCTGTTTTTCCGCACAACCTCTTGGAAAATTTTTGGTACACTAAGGTTGTTTTTCTTAGCATGGTGAATCCTCATCAACAACTTGAGGTAGCGGTACAAGCCCCTGTGGAAGGATTATTAATTAAAAAACCCATCTTAAAAAAAATTCACTTTCAGAATAATAGCATAAGTGTAATAAGATGTACAGTGGACCCTTGGTTTTCGTTCACCTCCAAACTCGAACAATTATGTAAATGTATTTTCGTAAGTGCTTTTGTAAGTGTATTTTTGGGGGTCTGAAATGACTAATCAAATTTGTATTTGTCCTTATGGGAACAAATTTGTTCAGTAACGGCACTCAAACAGCATTCTGGAAAGAATTTTCAACGAAAACCGAGGGTCCACTGGATATGCAGTAAATGATATCTTATCAGTCCAAATTTAAAATAACTCACCAAGAGAAAATTATAATAATTTAACGAATGTGTTAAGATCAATCAAATCCTACAACAGAAGGGGCTCGAACCCATTGTAAACAAGTCCTTAACCCTTTGACTGTTTCGGTCATATATATACGTCTTACGAGCCAGTATTTCGGACGTACATGTATATCCTATACTACTCAAAAATTCTAGCGGCTTCAAATTAAGCAGGAGAAAGCTGGTAGGCCCACATGCGAGAGAATATGTCTGTGTGGTCAGTGTGCGCTGTTTAAAAAAATTCTGCAGCACACAGTGCATAATGAGAAAAAAAAAAACTCCAACCGTATTTTTGGATTAAAACGCCAACTTTGAGGTGTATTTTCGTATAGTAGTATTTATGGTTGTATTCTCTTTTTCGTGGTCTCATTTGATAGAATGGAAAACATATTACAGAAATAGAGATGATTTTGATTAGTTTCATGATGAAAACGACCTTAAAATTGAGCTCAAAGTAGCGGAAATGTTCGATTTTTGCCAATGTTCAAGAGTAAACAAATCACGCCACACGTCCAATACACATCAACTGGCGAGTCTAATATTCTTTCACAAGTGCGCTGATATTATTTATAAAAAATTTTACAATAATGCAGTAGTCTGCATAACAGTAAATCTTCTAATTTTTGTGTGAATAAAAAATCAAAATAGAAAGCAAGAGTAATATAAGAGGGGCCTAAAGACGTGACTAATGAACAGAGAAAATCTTATTTTAGTGCCAGGAATGTCTGCACTGTTTATTCTGGACCCTATTTTGAAATTGACATCTTATTTATTTTGCATGAAATTGGCCAAATTGCCAATTTCTGACCACTTTATTGGGTAGTTGAAATCGGTAAATTGGCGGTTTCTTGTACTCAATCAATAGAACAAATGGAGTTCTAAAGAAATAGCTATGAGTTTGGTCGACTGGAACAATGGAATTAGCCAAAAATAGGGCTCAAATTCAGCAAAATCGCCGATGCGTATATATAGCTGAGATCACTAACTTCGCGAGAGCATAATTCCTTAAGTTTCCCATCAAATTTCGTACTTTTGGTGCCACCGGGAAAAGATTCTCTATATATAGAATATTTTGCGACATAGAATGACTTTCAGAAATGGGCTTGCGACAGTCAAAGGGTTAACCCTTTGACTGTTTCAGTCGTATCTATACGTCTTACGAGCCAATGTTTCGGACGTATTTAGACGCATAAATTCTAGCGGCCTCAACTCAAGCAGGAGAAAGCTGGTAGGCCTACATGTGAGAGAATGGGTCTGTGTGGTCAGTGTGCGCAGTATAAAAAAAATCGGGCAACCAGTGGTGCATTGTGGGAACGCCATTTCAGTAGTCCTTGTTCAGCATGCCTAGC
Source organism: Cherax destructor (assembly GCA_009830355.1). Classification (NCBI taxonomy): domain Eukaryota; kingdom Metazoa; phylum Arthropoda; class Malacostraca; order Decapoda; family Parastacidae; genus Cherax; species Cherax destructor. The sequence continues at coordinate 90,536 of WNWK01003923.1, forward strand.
GGTAAGAATTATCAGACTCCTTGGCGCATCTGGGACTGTTCTCTTCCTCAATGATAGCTCTAACACAGATGGAAGTGTCTCTGAAGATAAATTTCATGGTTTTGAGGAGTTTGTGACCGAAAGAAATGCCCAGGATACCAGAAGGAAGGAATAAAGAGATGAGAGGAAGGAAGGAAAGAAGAGATGAGAGGAAGGAAGGAAGAAGGAAGGAATTAAGAAAGAAAGAGAGAAGGAAAGGAAGGAAGGAACAAAAGAAGTAAGAAAGGAAGGAAGAAATAAAGGAAGGAATGAAGGAAGAAAGGAAGGCAGGAAGAAAGGAAGGCAGGAAGGAAGAGATGAGAGGAAGGAAGGAAGGAAATATGTAAGAAAGGAAGGAATGAAGGAAGCTAGGAAGGTAACTAGGTATGAAGGAAAGGAAGGAGGTTGTGGGGAAGAAGACATGGGTCCCCTTTTGTGTTGACAGGTTGACAGGCAGTGTGGGGGTGGTGAGTAATGGTATAATATGTCATTTTGACAGCTGCCTTACCCTGACTCAGCAAATTTAGATGTCCACACACACACACACACACGACAAGACTAGTTCCACAGCTCAGGGGAATGCCATATGAAGAAAGGTTGAGGGAAATAGGACTAACAACACTGGAGGACAGAAGGGTTAGAGGAGACATGATAACGACATACAAAATACTGCAGGGAATCGACAAGGTAGATAGTGACAGGATGTTCCAGAGAGGGAATACAGAAACAAGGGGACACAACTGGAAGCTGAAGACTCAGATGAGTCCAAGGGATGTTAGGAAGCACTTCTTCAGCCATATAGTTAGGAAGTGAAATAGTCTAGCGAACGATATAGTGGAGGCGGGAACCATACATAGTTTTAAGACAAGGTATGATAAAGCTCATGGAGCAGGGAGAGCAGAGTCCCAGTAGCGGACAGCGAAGAGGCGGGACCAGGAGCCGAGTCTCGACCCCTGCAACCACAATTAGGCGAGTACAATTAGGTGAGTACATATCTTGGAGCTTTGAAGTGCTAATTGCAGTTGATGGAAAGTGTCCAGTCATTAAATATGTGTATATATATTATAGAACAATAGTAATAAACAATTTTTTTTATTGTTGGTTGGTGAAAACAAGTTTTGTAAACAATATAGATTCTAATGTTTGTGTGATTATTGTGTTGCATACGAGTGTATATACAGTGGTACCTCGACTTACGATGGTCCCCAAACTCACCCTTGTATGTAAGTTTATTTTTTTAAATGCTTTTGTAAGTGTAATTTTGGGGGTCTAAAAGGACTAGTCTATTTTACAACATTTCTTAAGGAGATAAATTCGTTTGGTAATGACACTTGAACAGCATTCTGGAATGAAAAAATATCGTAAGTCGACGTACCACTGTATATACATTGCACCTTACTTTGGTCTCACAGGCCACATAAGTTACGTAAAAACATAAAATAGTGAAAAAAAAACAAGAAACCTACGAAAGGAAGTAAACCAAAGTTTACTGGGTGAGCGGCATTCGCCGCTGTTGCCATACGCGGCTCATTTTTTGCCAACTTTACCGCTCTATATCTCGGAAAGTACTGATCGCAATTTTTTTTTTGGGGGAGGGGGGATTTAAACAATCAGAAAAATAATCTTAACATTTTGATAAGAAAAAATAATTTTTTTTTTCAAATATTTTGCGACATGAAATGACAGTTTCAGAAAGGGGTCTCCGACAGTCAAAGGGTTAAACACAACAGCCATGCTGGTGTGAGATTCATCTGAAAAAATTTGCATTTGTGGTCACAGTGGGGCCCCATGCTAACCTCCCTATGGTGTGTAGAAATATACCTAGCTATATAAATGTTGTAAGGCCAGTATGGTCCACTAGATAGCACACTGGCCTGAGAGTTTTAGAACTCACCTGCCAAGGTTCAAGCTCTACCCACTCTGTGAGTAGTTTACAGTCATGATATTATAATTTTGTGAGTGCTAAGATTATACGGTATGAAAGTTAATCTTTGTTTGTAAAAATATTACAATCACAGATATAATACATATGGTTGATGCATATTACATGTAATAAATTTTACAAAGCCCACATTTAGCTTTCAGGCAAGATTTAAGCTTATACTGTACATCAGCCTGTTACAACAAATCTCTATTATAATATCTAAAACTCAACTGATACACCAACCACAACAAAAGCTTTCAACCAATCTGTATAACATCCTCTTATCATACATCATGGTGCTAGACAAACTCTCAAAACTTGACTTACCTCATGTCTCTAGGTATTGTACCAATACGAATCTGCTGTAGCCTTAGGAACTGCAAGCACCCCTCTCTCATCCCAGTGGATGGAGGAGTTGCTTTGCTATCCACATACTCTTCATTAGTTTCTGTCTGTTCATCTTGGATTATTGGATCGCGCATTACCATTGTCTAAATTTAGTGATAAGAACAGTACTGCATATAGTTCTTGTTATGCCTGCTGTGTTAGAACTGCAACACTTACTTTCACATGATAGATATTAACAAACTATGCATATAGGTAAACACTTTTTTCTTTGAGAATACATATAGCATTTCATGTGTAGTCGCATGTTAACAAGTGATTGGCAATTTTTATCAATGAGAGCTACTATTTAATATTGGCTGGCAAGCCTGGTTAAATATAATGAAGGTGCAGAATTTTCCAGTAAATGTGGTACTTGATGATAATGGCTTATATTAAAATCTGGTTATGACATTGATAACAAAGACACGACAGTAAAATGCAAAATGAAGACAAGAGGTATGAGGCCCAGATGAAGAGCAATATAGGCTGAAGTGTTGTGACATGAATAGTGGCCCAAATCCAGTCATACCCAGTGATCTGTATACTGCATACATATTATTATTACTATTATTATTATATTCATGGGGAAGCACTAAGCCCATTGGGGTCATACAGCACCTTGGGAATTTGAGGTAATCAGGTTTCATCCAAAGGAAGGGTAGCTTCAATTCTTTGGATTAACCCTTTATCGGGTAGCCCATAAATTTATTGGCCTCAAAGCATGTTTTTTGAACATGTCTTCCTACTCCCACTGCTCACTTCCCATTGGCTGAGAGAAAAATATAAACACTTAGCGTTGTCCAGAGCAGTTATTTTTTTCTCAAGTTACACTCATTTACTCTTAGATATCACTCAACTCAATGTCGGTAAGTACTGGCTTTTGTGTCTAGTGCATAAATGAATAGTTTAGACATATATTGATACATAACTAAAGTCTGTGTGATACAAAATATGACTCCACCACTCAATTGAAAAAACTGCAAGGAAAAAGGCCAATAAATTTATTGGCCCAACCTTCAAGGTCAAAGTAGCAATTTCAGTAAATAAATATTTATATTAATTTCTATAATGCATCTATGAATTCATTAGTGGTTTGGGTGTGTACAAGATGTTTTCATGGTCCTTCCAAATCAATGAGAAATTGTTTTATGATCCTGCCTCCAAACAGAAATCCAAATATCTCTGTGTTTTTGAGGAAAGTGACTCAGAACCAGAGCCAGCTGATCTGGAATTGCTTGACAGTAGTGATGAATACTTGCCACCAGATGCAAGTGTCAAATGATGATGAGAAAGATAGGCCATCCATAAAAGCCTAAATTAGCCAACTGAAAGAAGTAATTAGAATCGAGGAGTACCCTGATGAAGATCTTCATGATGAACTTGTTCTTCAAGCTCTGACACTAGAAACATCTATGTATCAAGAAGGAAAAAAATTGCTTCATATCCTTTCATTCTAGGAAATAGTCATCTAGAATGATTGTTCTTTCTCAGGAAATTCATGAAAATGGGAATTGCAAGTTTTATCCCTTTGCAATGTGTCCATGTTCCTCTGTGAATCATCTTCATATTTTTTTTTATTTATTTATTATTTATTTATTAACCCTTTCAGGGTCCGTGCCGTAGTTCTATGGCTTTGAATTCAGGGTCCAAACAGTAGTTCTACGTCATGATAAGCTGTGAGCGGTAAATTTGGGCCTAGATATGAGAGAATACACCTATGTGGTAAGTGTGCACCACATAAAACATATCCTGCAGCACACAATGCATAAAGAGAGAAAAAAAACTGAGACCGTAATTTTCGATTAAAACAGCGAATTTGCAGTATTTTTTCGTATACTTTTTATAGTTGTATTTGCTATTTCTTGGTCTCATTTGATAGAATGGAAGATATATTACAGAAATAGAGATGATTTTGATTGGGTTTAGTAGAGGAAATGGCTTGAAATTGAGCTCAAAGTAGCGGAAATGTTAAATTTTAGCCGATGTTCAAGAGTAAACAAATGACCTCACACGTCTAATACGCGCCATCTGGTGGGTCTAATATATGTTCACAAATGTGGTGATATTATTTGTACAATTATTACAATATTGCATAACAGAATCTTCCATTTTTTGGTTTGAATAAAAATTAATTATGTGAATAAAAAATAAAAATGGAATTCATTTGTAAAGACTGAAAACATAACTAATGAACAGAGGAAATGTTAGTTTAGTGCCAGGAATGCCTGCATTGTTTATTCTGCACCCTATTTTGAAATTGGAATACAGTGGTGCCTCGAGTTACGATGGTCCCCAAAATCGCCCTTTTATGTAAGTTTATTTTTTTAAATGCTTTTGTAGGTATATTTTTGGGGGTGTAAAAGGACTAGTCTATTTTACATTATTCCTTATGGGGATAAATTCGTTTAGTAATGGCACTTGAACAGCATTCTCGAACGAAAAAATATCGTAACTCGAGGTACCACTGTATTTTGAACTTTGAGTTAAATTGGCTAAATTACCAATTTCCGATCACTTTATTTTGTAGTTGAAACAGTTGACTGGGCGATTTCTTGTGCTCAATCGATAGAATAGAAGTAATGCTAGTGAAATAGCTAAGGATTTGGTCGACTGGAATAATGTAATTGGCCTAAAATGGGAGTCCCCACCAAGGCAGGGTGGCCCAAAAAAGAAAAACTTTCATCATCATTCACTCCATCACTGTCTTGCCAGAGGCATGCTTACGCAACAGTTATAAAACTGCAACATTTAACATCCCTCCTTGTAGGTCTCAAAAATGTTTGGAAACTAGTTCCATCTATGCTTTTGATATTGTCTATTTGCCTAATAAATTAGAAAAATACTTATTTAACCCTTTGACTGTTTCGGACGTATATATACGTCTTACGAGCCAATGTTTCGGACGTATTTATACGCCTAAATTCTAGCGGCCTCAAATCAAGCAGGAGAAAGCTGGTAGGCCCACATGTGAGAGAATGGGTCTGTGTGGTCAGTGTGCACAGTATAAAAAAAATCCTGCAGCAAGCAGTACATAATGAGAAAAAAAAAAAACCCGACCGTGTTTTTTAATTAAAACGCCGACTTTGAGGTGTATTTTTTCGTATAGTATTTATGGTTGTATTCTCTTTTTCATGTTTTCATTTGATAGAATGGAAAATTTTTTACAGGAATAGAGATGATTGTGATTAGTTTCATAATGTAAACAATCTTGAAATTGAGCTCAAAGTAGCGGAAATGTTCGATTTTTGCCAATGTTCAAAAGTAAACAAATCACACCACGCGTCTAATACACATCAACTGGTGAGTCTAATATGCTTTCACAAGTGCACAGATATTATTTATACAATTTTTACAATGATGCAATAGTCTGCATAACAATAAATCTATTTTTTGTGTGAATAAAAAATCAAAATAGAAAGCAAGAGTAATGTAAGAGGGGCCTAAAGACGTGACTAATGAACAGATAACATCTTATTTTAGTGATAGGGATGTCTGCATTGTTTATTCTGGACCCTATTTTGAAATTGACATCTTTTTTATTTTGCATGAAATTGGCGAAATTGCCATTTTCTGACCACTTTATTGGGTAGTTGAAATCGGTAAATTGGTGATTTCTTGTACTCAATCGATAGAACAAATGGAGTTCTAAAGAAATAGCTATGAGTTTGGCCGAAAATAGGGCACAAAGACGGCGAAATCGCCGATGCGTATACGTATATCACTGACATCACTAACTTTGCGAGAGCGTAATTCCGTAAGTTTTCAATCAAATTTCATACTTTTGGTGTCATTACCATCAGGAAACGATTCTCTATTATTTCATAAGAAAAAATAATTTTTTTTTTTTCCAAAATTTTCCGACAGAATGACAGTTTCAGAATGGGGCGTCCGACAGTCAAAGGGTTAATGTTTCATTAACAATCGCAACTTTGTAACATTCAAAATTTGGTACCCCTTGCCGGGCGGACCCATAAATTTATTGGCGTTGAATTTTTGCACAAACAAAAATTTATTTTTAAAAATCTATTTATATAGGCTTATTTTGCTTACATTGATATACTCTAATGACTTGAAGTAAAGACATTTCGAATTTTGCATTTTCCTAGGAGTGCCCGGTAAAGGGTTTTAAGAACCCTTTACATCAAAAGATGTATACGTACATACTGTATAGTGAATTGATGATTCATGTAGCAGCCAAGAATTAGTGTACCACAGTGAATGACAGTTTAGTGTACCACAGTGAATGACCAGCTTAGTGTACCACAGTGAATGACCAGCTTAGTGTACCACAGTGAATGACCAGCTTAGTGTACCACAGTGAATGACCAGCTTAGTGTACCACAGTGAATGACCAGCTTAGTGTACCACAGTGAATGACCAGCTTAGTGTACCACAGTGAATGACCAGCTTAGTGTACCACAGTGAATGACCAGCTTAGTGTACCACAGTGAATGACCAGCTTAGTGTACCACAGTGAATGACCAGCTTAGTGTACCACAGTGAATGACCAGCTTAGTGTACCACAGTGAATGACCAGCTTAGTGTACCACAGTGAATGACCAGCTTAGTGTACCACAGTGAATGACCAGCTTAGTGTACCACAGTGAATGACCAGCTTAGTGTACCACAGTGAATGACCAGCTTAGTGTACCACAGTGAATGACCAGCTTAGTGTACCACAGTGAATGACCAGCTTAGTGTACCACAGTGAATGACCAGCTTAGTGTACCACAGTGAATGACCAGCTTAGTGTACCACAGTGAATGACCAGCTTAGTGTACCACAGTGAATGACCAGCTTAGTGTACCACAGTGAATGACCAGCTTAGTGTACCACAGTGAATGACCAGCTTAGTGTACCACAGTGAATGACCAGCTTAGTGTACCACAGTGAATGACCAGCTTAGTGTACCACAGTGAATGACCAGCTTAGTGTACCACAGTGAATGACCAGCTTAGTGTACCACAGTGAATGACCAGCTTAGTGTACCACAGTGAATGACCAGCTTAGTGTACCACAGTGAATGACCAGCTTAGTGTACCACAGTGAATGACCAGCTTAGTGTACCACAGTGAATGACCAGCTTAGTGTACCACAGTGAATGACCAGCTTAGTGTACCACAGTGAATGACCAGCTTAGTGTACCACAGTGAATGACCAGTTTAGTGTACCACAGTGAATAACAATTTAGTGTACCACAGTGAATAACAAGTTTAGTGTACCACAGTGAATAACAAGTTTAGTGTACCACAGTGAATAACAAGTTTAGTGTACCACAGTGAATAACACGTTTAGTGTACAACAGTGAATGACAAGTTTATTGTACTGTACAGTACTGTGATGTGGACTTCCTGTTGGATATGTGGTGTTATGTGAGGCTTTGTGATGTTGTTAATGCCTAAAGACCTTGAAAAAAAAAATCTAAACTACTGTATGTGTTTATTTTAAGATAAGCATAATTTGGTTAATGATATCCTTGATGTCTCTTCCTTGTTGATCATAATGTTGTGTAGCAACATGTCTAGTCATGTCATTAGAAATGGTAGAATTTTAAACTTTCTGTAGCATGTAGGAAAAATGTGTTGCTTTTAAAAAGTCCCTGGGCTCTGACATCTTCCAGTATAATCACAATTTATCTATATAAATTAGACTAATTTTGAAATGTTTATTACCAGTTACAATATGAATTGAATAAGATGCACTGTAAGTGCTCCCCATACAACTGTCAATTGTCTGTCATTGTTCCTCCATCTCCTTGAAGGATCTTGTATAACCTCACATTAATTAAAACTTAGCATTCAAACAATTTAATCCTTGTGATAAATGGTTTAGAAAACCGAGAAATTGAAGAGCGAGACACTTATGCAACATATGGGAATCTCAATAACGATTCCCATATGTTGGCTAAGTGTCTCATCCTTCAATTTAATTCTTGTCCATGCAATATCCATTAGTGTTAAATCCTAGTTCGAAGCAGTTCATCTATGTAAACTTTTGATATTAATCAGCATTAAGTTTGCCCAAAATGTTGTACATACTATAGACCTTACAAAATGTTGTGTGTTTATGTATACACATACAGTGGACCCCCGGTGTTCGTCCTGCTCCAAACTCGCCCTTTTATGTAAGTGTATTTTTTAAATGCTTTTTTAAGTGTATTTTTGGGGGTCTAAAAGGACTAGTCTACTTTACATTATTCCTTATGGGAATAAATTTGTTTGGTAATGGCACTTGAACAGCATTCTGGAACGAAAAAATCACGAAAACCGGGGGTCCACCGTGTTTCGAAAATATTTATTTATTACTTCATTATCAATTTGATCTAATATGCATAATTGCAAACTATGCCCTTTCCAATTTTATCTCCTCCCTTCTTGAGCTATTCGACCTTGGCAGTTTGCATGTGTCTGCTGACTCATGTCACTAATACACCCTTCCCACCCCCAACATCCCTCCCTCCTTCCCAACACAGAACACAATACAGTACTCCCATCTCTCCCTGTCTCACCCTATCCCTGTACCTCCCAGCCACCCAACTCAACACATTCACCCCTCTCACTTCCTTTCTCTCTCTCTCCACCCTTTCATCCAAGCAACCCACCTGACAGAGTGGATAATGAGAACATTCAAAACAAGGTAAATAGTGCCAGTGGTGACTTTATTCAAATCGCTTGTGCTCTCTCGTTCAGAGTATTGTTTAGTGTTGGCAACCCCAGTCAGGGAAGGAGAGACCTCAAAGCTGGAACAGAAACCATTTACAGTCCTAAATATGTATACTCGGAGAGAAGTTTACATGATGATATATACTACATGGAAAATACTTGAGGGCCTAGTCTCAAATCTGTATGCTGCCATAACAACATACTGGCATTAGAGATAGTATGAGAGGAAGTATAAAATAAACCCAGTGAAAAGTATAAGTATGAGTTAATTGAGTCATTTGCTGCAAGCAGGGAGAAATGATACTCTTCGGAGGCTTCTTAGTTTACAGTGGTACCTCGAGTTACGATATTTTTTCGTTCGAGAATGCTGTTCAAGTGCCATTACCAAACGAATTTATCCCCATAAGGAATAATGTAAAATAGACTAGTCCTTTTACACCCCCAAAAATATACTTACAAAAGCATTTAAAAAAATAAACTTACATAAAAGGGCGATTTTGGGGACCATCGTAACTCGAGGTACCACTGTATTTGCGATATCGTGGGTACACAGGCAGTGTGTTAGTGCCCAGGCCCTGGGGAAGCCATGCCCTGGGGAAAGAGAGACTGGGTACACCTGTTTACTGGGTGAAGTCCGCTGCCAGAGAGAGGGGCAGGGTGACGCGGGTTGAAGTGGCATGCCCACCAGGCTTGCCCTCTGGGGGAAGCTATAGGAAATAGGCATGTAGACTTACAGTCTACATTTCGCTCAGCCACCACCCCACGGTCGTCTTCGACCAAGACTGTTTGTAAAAAAAAAACTCTGTCTCTCTTGCAGGAACAGGGCACAGAACACAAAATAGACATACAGTCTGAGTATCAGTCGACTCGAGTTTCAATCGCTTTTTTCAGCCCAATTTTTGCCAGACTCGGCCGTTTCCCCGATTATCGGCCCGCGTACCAGACCTGTCCGCCTGCCCGCGCTTGCGTGCCTCCCCGCGCAGGCGTCGTGAGCCAGTCTAGCTTTCTTTACCATTGAGTGAACATTACATTTCACAATAAATTCATTGTGTTTAGTGCTTGTTTATAGACTGTGACTGTGAAATAAGCCATCATGGGCCCAAAGAAACTTCATAGTGGCAGCTCTTTGATAAAGAAAGTGACAAACACGATAGAATTGAAGAAAGAAATTGTAGCAAAGTACCAAAGTGGAGGAGGAAGAGAGAGGGGAGAATGTGTCTTCTTCAGTGATTCACTGATTCTACGATATGTACGATACTAAAGCAGCATGAGTCGATAAAGGCTATAGCACCAGCCAGCGATAAAGTGTAGCATTAACAGTGTACCATGTAAGTTAAGCGATTAAGCGATAGAAAAATGACGACACGAAACTTAACTCCATTGTTGTTTGAGGTAGTAATATATAGTTGCACTGAGACCAAGCTGCCCTCTGCCACCATCTCTTGCAAGGCAAGTGTAAATATTTCTTATTTATAAATTACGTACATTGTTTCAGTATGAATTAGTGGTAGTGGCCTGCTGCCTCCACCACCAGCAGTATATGTACGGCTTATGGTCAGTGGCCCTTATAAACCCAACAACAATAACACTACCGCCAGTTCCCTCATACATAATGACATATTTTATTAATTCTAGAGTATATATAATGTTTCTATGTTATTATTGTTTATTATGTCATATTAGATGAATTGTGATAGATAAATAAGCCGTAGAGTTCATATTAGTGTCGTATTGAAGGGCTATCTTGTCCTGCCTCCAAACAAACTCTCCTGCCTCTCTCATATGCCAACAAGAGTCTTCAATAAAGGTAAAACTGATTCAAATGTTCATTTACCCATTAAAATTAGTGCTTTATATTTATTTCTCATTGTTTTCTGAATGTAAAACTATAGTATTTATTCTTTAAAAAAATGAATTTTTGGCGAATATTTATGGGTGGAAACGGATTAATTGTATTTACGTACATTATTTCTTATGGGAAATATTAGTTCGACTTTGGGCCAGTTCAAGTTGAGGCCTAGCTCCTGGAACGGATTAGGGCCGATACTCGGAGGTCCACTGTATATATATGTATAGTACGTATATACATGTGGACAAGCAAAAAAAAAAACTTCCTACAGGGAGAGAAAAAAAAAAAAAGGTGCTTAAACATCGTGGTCGAAGGCAGTGAGCCTCGGAGGCATCAGTGCATGCCTTCCTGCATCTGGACAGATACTGTAACACAGGAGACATCGCTGTGGCTGGTCTGTGACATAACAGGGTATGGTCTCCTCTGGAACGGTGAAACAGTCATCATAGTAGTCGCTGCAGGGTTCACACAACCAGGGGCACAACCTGCTGGTGCTCTCGAGTGAGGCGTCGTCAGTACTCAGCAACTGGGCAGGACTACTTCTGTCAAGCAAATCAGGACATTTCTCGACTGGTACTGTCACTGGGGCTGTCACTGCCGGCGAGAGTGGAGTGAGTCATGGAGACAACTCAGGCAGAACATCCAGGTTGCAAAGTAATGTTGCAAAATCCTATGCACACCCCAGGTATGCATAAGCTGGTTCCCAAATTCGTTGGCCCTTACCGTGTTCTCCGACACCTCCATGGCAACAAGTTCGAGGTGCGGGAGATTGCCACGGGAACGACCAAGGAAGCTCACCCTGACCACATGAAGTACATTGACAACGTGCAAGCCGAGGTTGAGCTGGAGGAACGTACGTGCAAAGCCACAACCAGTCTACTTTCCCCCTGCTACTACTACAACCAATGACAGTCCTGTAAGGCTACATACCTATGATCTGAGACCCAGGACAGAAGTACATTTCTGACATTGACGTACCTGTCAACTTGTCCAACTCCTATGCTGACTACACTAACTGTCTCCTCGCTGAGGGATGTCATGGGGTGACATCACGAGGTGACATCAGGCAGATATCACCATGCTGCCCCACTCTACTGACGGAGTGATGCAGGTAGCATGGTGACGTCATGTGGCTTGGGTAACTCGCTTGGTAACCCACGTGGCTTTGTCCACACCCCATGTGGCTTCGTGATCCACATGGCTTTGAGTGACCTCGGGCACTCAGATACACAGCTCTGGCAAATAATTCACACTGGATTCACAGAGAACAGCAGAGAGGGAGTGGGTAGGTGAGGAACTCCGCCGCGCCCTCCTCCCCACCCCAAACACTTGGAAGATAGCGCAGATTCTACCACACTGGGCACAAAAATCACCACAAACTCACCTCTGACTTGCTGAAATAGCCATGCTGAGCTGAAAACAACTGCAGACCCATACAGGTGACACTTAACACGTGATTTGAGAACAGCATGAGGCGCTGTGGTGTAAAGTTGCAGGGATGCCACTTATATTTCTCGAAGAAATTCGGCAAATTTCGGCTAGATCCTGCTTGTACCTGTGTCTGGATGCTGAAATGTGCAGACACAACATCAGGATAACTCGTTGAGAGATGGATGCTTCTTGTATGGGGTGATGAAGTGAAGACAACTTCTTCATACTTCTTCTTTCCTCTCCAGGCAAGACACTTGCTGCAAGCACTGGTCACCAATTGTAATGAAATAATTGTGTGTTTTTGGTAGCGGGAATGAATAACAAGGCTTCGGAGGCTTCTTACTTTATTTGTGATATCGTGGGTACACAGGCAGTGTGTTAGTGCCCAGGCCCCGGGGAGGGGCCATGCCCTGGGGAGAGAGAGACTGAGTACACCTGTTTACTGGGTGAAGTCTGCTGCCAGAGTGAGAGAGGAGTAGGGTGACGTGGGTTGAAGTGGCATGCCCACCAGGCTTGCCCTCTGGGGAAAGCTATGGGAACTAGGCATGTAGGCTTACAGTCTACAAAAGTATGAGCATCATGGGCAGAATAAGAGAACATTGTATCAACATCCGTAGTTCCAGGCTATTCAACATCTTACCAGAATACAGAAACATTCCTGGGACAAGTCTTCAAGAGGAAACTGGTAAAGTATCTCCACCAAGTGCCAAATCAATCAGGCTGCGATGGATATGTGGGTCAGTGGGCCACCAGCAGCAACAGCCTGGTTGACGATGTAAGCACCACTTCTCTTTCTCATTTACATAAATGACCTACCAAATGCATCTCAACTACTCAAACCCATACTATTTGCAGATGACACTACATACGTCTTCTCTCACCCATGCCCAGTCACACTAGCCAACACTGTAAATGCTGAATTACAGAAAATATCTACCTGGATGAAGACTAACAAGCTTACCCTCAATGTTGACAAAACCTATTTCATGCAGTTTAGAAATAGAGCTACAAATGTTCCACTTAACATAATGATAAACGGATCACCTGTCACAAAACTCACAGAGGGAAAATTCTTAGGAATCCACCTTGACAGTGGCCTCAAATTTAAGACACATATACAACAAATTTCCAAGAAAGTCTCCAAGACTGTAGGAATACTATCCAAGATAAGGTACTATGTTCCACAACCAGCTCTCCTTTCCCTTTATCACTCACTCATTTACCCCTATCTCACCTATGGAATCTGTGCATGGGGATCAACAACAATAAATCACCTCAAACCATTAACAACACAACAAAAGGCTGCAGTTCGAATGATAAAAAATTCCCACTCTAGACAACATACTCCACCTATATTCAAAAGTCTAAACTTACTCACCATACAAGACATCCATACTTTTTACAGTGCCTATTGCATACATAAAACACTAAACTCTAATATTAACCCGCAACTCAAAATTCTCCTAAACAACCTTAACAGGACACATGAACATAACACAAGGCACAGATCACTCTTCGATGTTCCCCGCGTCCACCTCACACTATGCAAAAACGCAATGCACACCAAAGGCCCAAAAATTTGGAATTTATTACCTATGATTACCAAAGAAACCCAGTCTGTATATCAATTCAAAACTCTGCTAAAAAACTACCTACTTGCCCAAAACTAAATACCCACTACTTTACATTACCTACAAAGTTGTTAAATAACCGTACACTGCCTCAAAATAACATTTATTCACTGTGTTACTCCCCTAGCCTCAAAACCCCCTACAAAATTGCTCAAAGAAAAATAATTTATCAAACATAATCTAGTACAAATGTTGAAACTTATACCTCATAATGTATATGCCATGTTATATCTTATGTATAAACCATCTAATATAAACAAATCCATCCTCATGTACCCTTGTGCTCCTTGTAACTCATTTAATGACCATATAAACTGTTATTGCAAAACAAATTATTGATTTAATTTGTTTAATCTGATTTAATAATTCTTTTATGTAGATATATAAAACTGAAAATGATCCAAAATTATAAACCTATTCTGTTTCAAAAATGTCATGTTCAAATTATGTTCATATTTCACAGCTTAAATACTCAACTATACTTATATTGTAAGCTGTCTCCTATAATTCTTACCATTTAGCCTCAAAACCCCTTACTTAATTGCTCAAAGAAAAATAGTTTATCAAATATAATCTAGTACAAATGTTGAAACTTATACCTCATTTATCCTTATTTACCAGTGTGCTCCTTGTAACTCATCTAATGACCATATAATTTGTTATTGCAACACAAATTATTGCTTTAATTTGTTTAATCTGATTTAATTAATTTTATAATGTAGACAATAGTACAAAACTATGTTTAAAAAATGTCATGTCTAACTATGTTCAAATTTCATAGCTTAAATACTCAACTATACTCATATTGTAAACTATTTACAAAAATTCTTACCATTTAGTTTGAAGTTAATTTTAAGTCTGCACAAAATGCCCTGCATATTAGGGGCTTTTGGCATGTACACCTCATGTAATCTCAATAACCCAATGTAATTCTTTGTATCATGTCCAAATAAACTATTACTATTACATGACTAACCCCGTTCATCCCTGCATTTCCTTTCTTCTTCTCCCCCCCTCCTCTCTCTCTCTCTCTCTCTCTCTATCGTTATTCTTTTATTCATTACTGGGAGCTAAAGACACAGATCTTTCAAAATATTTGCGAATCTGGATTCTTGTGTGACAAATCAGGTTCAGTGTTATTGTTTAGGGACAAATTAAGAAGGAATAAGCCGATCGGTAAAAGGAGAGACCACCTTTGATATACCTTTGAAGAGTTTCGAGAGTATCTACTCTCTGAGCCCGGCCATGGGCCAGGCTCGTCTGGTGCTTGCCTGGTCAACCAGGCTGTTGCTGCTGGAGGCCCGCTGCCCCACATATCCATCACAGCCTGGTTGATCTGGCACCTGGTGAAGATATTTGTCCAGTTTCCTCTTGAAGGCTTCTACACTGGTTCCAGCCGTGTTTCGGATATCTTCTGGTAAGATGTTGAATAGTCTGGGACCCCGGATGTTAATACAGTGCTCCCGTATTGTCCCCACCGCACCCCTGCTCCTCACTGGGTTTATTTTACACTTTCTCCCATATCTCTCACTCCAGTATGTTGTTATGGCAGTGTGCAGATTTGGGACCAGGCCCTCAAGTACTTTCCATGTATATATTATCATGTATCTCTCTCTCCTCCGCTCCAATGAGTACATGTTCAAGACTTGAAGGCGTTCCCAATAATTTAGATGTTTCAATGGCTCAATGTGAGCCGTAAACGATCTCTGGATTTGTTCCAGCTCTGCTATTTCTCCTGCCCTGAACGGGGCCGTCAGCACTGAGCAGTATTCTAAGTGAGGGAGCACTAGCGATTTGAATAGTGTCACCATCGGCATTATTTCCCTTGTTTTGAAAGTTATCAATACCCACCCCGTCATCTTCCTGGCTGTTGTGATCTTTGTCTTGTTATGGTCTTTAAACGACAGATCAGCAGACATAATTATTCCCAAGTCCTTTACGTGTTCCTTTCGTTCTATGTGGTGACCCTCTTGCGTTTTGTATATAGTGTTCCTTTTGAGTTCTTCATTTTTTCCATACCTAAGCAGCTGAGACCAGGGGATATATCTCAACCACTACAAAAACAACTAGGTTAATACATTTATAGCCAGTATATCTAAACTGTTTTTTTAAATAGGGTGGAAAATTTATTTATGGTAAAGCAGCGGAAGCTTAAAAATGAATGCATGGTGCCAGTAAGTCAGAGGTTATCAGTGGTATCCTTGACGATACTAAGCATCGGTAAGCCATCAGTTACCTAATTACCAATGATGTTCAGCACACGTAATCCAACGGTTGCTAAATAAATAATAGCCAGCACTGGTTGTTTAAACACAATAGGTCATGTGACAAGGGACGCGAGAAAGAGAAGTTTCCTGACAAACAAAACACCACTCTCCGAACAGGGAAGGATCTTACAAATGGATATGAGTGCAAAAATTATAATATTTTGTGGATCCCATCAAGTAGGGTCTCTCCTCTAGCACAGGTACTGATGATCGATCATTCCCTTCCCCAGAGCACAGATGATACAATCTCGAAAAATCCAATGGTTTGCTCTGCCGTTTGTTGTACATAGGCTTGGGCTGGCGACATTAACCTAATTGATTACGTGTTGAACGTGTAAGTTCTGGCCTTAGGCCAACATGCAAAAGTAAAACCCATGAAACCAGTGACAAATACGTATAAAGCCTCTCTCTGTATCCTTGTGTATATTTACAGTATTTTGTTGTATACACTTGATGCTACTGAGCAATGTGTGATCTCGTTCTCAGTCAAGTTGTAACCGGTGAAGACACGTTGCAAATCACGTTTTTATTGGGGCAGTCTGTATATCACTATCTTGATAACTACATAAAACAATAAGTAGTCCCAATGAGTTTGCTCTGCAACGTGTAGCTATTCTTCACTACCGTCAGTAATACGACATTTGAATCTAAAGCTGACAAATGTTTGCTCGAGCCTTTGATCTATCATACGTGCAGTGCAAGTGTGAAATCCTCACCCAGTAAAACAAGTGAAACTCTTTAAAGTGTAAAGGAGTGCATCCAGACTGGTGCCCGAACTGAGAAAGATGAACTATTTAGAAAGAATGAGAAAGCTGGGTCTTCCGCCACAGGGTGACCGAATAACAAGAGGGAATATGATCACACGTAAAATACTAAAAAAAATGATTAGGCAGAAGGATAAGCTCTCTACCAGAGATGAACAAGTGTGCATATCAAACTTGGATTTAAAAATAAATAGGAGAAAGCTATTCGTGTCAGTCGGTCGAATGCTAAGAGGCGGGAACTAGAGCTTAGTTTGATCACTCTAAGATCAAACAAATTCTCTCTCTCCCTCAAGTTTGATCACTGTACGATCAAATAAATTAAATTTCTAACACACACACAAGTCTAGCAAGTGATGTAGTGGAGGCAGGAACCATACATAGCTTTAAGACAAGGTGTAATAAAGCTTATGGAGCAGGGAGAGAGAGAGGACCTAGTAGCAATCAGTGAAGAGGTGGGGCCAGGAGCTGAGTCTCGACCCCTGCAACCACAATTAGGTGAGTACACATACACACACACACACAAAGCTCATGGTGCAGGGAGAGAGTGGACCTAGTAGCGACCAGCGAAGAGGCGGGGCCAGCTGTGAATCGACCCCTGCAACCACAAATGTGTACACACAAACACACTCACTATCCCTTTTTTTTATCTCTCTCCCTTTTTTTATCTCTCTCTCCCCTCTTTTTATCTCTCTCTCTCCCTCTTTTTATCTCTCCCTTTTTTTCTCTCCCTTTTTTTATCTCTCTCCTTTTTTATCTCTCTCTCTCTTTTTTATCTCTCTCTCCCTTTTTCCTCTCCTTTTTATCTTCTCTCTCTCCTTTTTTATCTCTCTCCCTTTTTTATCTCTCCCTTTCTCTCCTTTTTTTATCTCTCTCCCTTTTTTTATCTATCTCTCCCTTTTTTTATCTATATCTCTCCCTTTTTTTTATCTATCTCTCTCCCTTTTTTTTATCTATCTCTCTTTTTATCTCTCTCTCCCTTTTCTCTTTCTCTCTCTCTCTTTTCTCTCTCTCCCTTTTCTCTTTCTCTCCCTTTTCTCTTTCTCTCTCTCCATTTTCTCTCTCTCTCCATTTTCTCTCTCTCTCAGCATAAACAACAGTTATATACTGTACAAACATTACAGAAAAATGAAAATCATCTACTGGCAGGAGTGTTAAAACAGAAGTGTGTTTAACTGGTTTTCACTCTTCATCTCATGAACAGTAAAAATATCAGGCTAAACCATAAATGCTACATAAAGAAATCCTAATAACGTTGTCACCGCCATTTTCCTGTGTGCACCCAGTATCACTTGCTCAAATCCCTAACATATTTTTTTTTTTTTTTCAGTTGTGCCAGGGTTGGTCTCATAACAATAATAATAATATAATATCTTTATTTACTACAAGTACATGTACAAGGTATACAGGCCTAGCTGACATCAATGACATACTACTATATAGAAAGTCCCTTGTTATGCAGAGCATTTCGGGCAAATTAGGTCCTTGTCCCAGGATGCGACCCACACCAGTCGACTAACTCCCAGAAACCCATTTTACTGATGGGTGAACATAGACAACCGGTGTAAAGAAACACGCCCAATGTTTCTACCCGAGCTGGGAATCGAACGCAGACACAAAGGCTTTCAAATAAGCTGAAGTATGTGATAGTTCCTAGCTTGTAAATAAAGGTAGGAATTCTTAACCTAACCATGTAAGAACATTGTGTAAATGAGAGAGAAAGAAAGGGGGAGAATGCTAGTAAGGGGGAAGTGGGGTTGAGCAGCTTGTGACTTATTGAGTGTTTCCTGATTATACCCTGGCTATTTCATGAGTGCACGCATGCAACTTCCTCACGACCCCTTCCTGACTCCTTCCCCACACTATCACCTATACCAATACTTTCTCCCACAATCCGTCCCTTACACCAGCCCCCGCCACTTCAACCCCAACCCTCATCCACATTCCCTCCTTCAATCACCCGACACTTACTTCCCTACCGATGAACGTCACCCATTCCACTCCCCTACATCCTATTCCCAAATCACACAGGCACAAACAATACTACCTAAACACCTTCCACCTGCCCATCAACAACTCTGCTTTACCCATCCAATACTAACGAAAGGAGTAAGGTGAACTTTT
Organism: Cherax destructor; assembly: GCA_009830355.1. Classification (NCBI taxonomy): domain Eukaryota; kingdom Metazoa; phylum Arthropoda; class Malacostraca; order Decapoda; family Parastacidae; genus Cherax; species Cherax destructor. The sequence continues at coordinate 109,590 of WNWK01003923.1, forward strand.
TATTTTAAGTGAATTCAGACGGAATCTCAAACAAAAGTGTCGAACTTAAAGGACAGCGTTTACCTAAACAAAAGCGGGTATCACATAATATGTATACAGCATACCAGATAATGTGGAAAACGGATAGAGTAGCGACTTTATCGGGAAGGAATAATTGAATTTTTAATTAAGGAGCTAAGCAAGGTTATAATAATAATAATAATAATAATAATAATAATAATAATAATAATAATAATATACTATGGAGATGGTGTAAAATGTAATGTTGCAGCGAGCGTATCTTCCCAAGATGAAGGTCCGCCTCAGGATATTTATCTCGAGACATTCAAACCTTGTGGAATTCCCGCCGCATGATGTTGCAAGTACATTATCTCATTTCTTTTTTCTGACCTTGAAAAGGCTCTTCTCATCTTCGCCAATTCTAGTCGCCTTCGCCTGGTATCACTTGCAACAATACAGTACTCACTGATTTCGGTTAGCCGAGGGTCCAGTTTTGATTCCTAGCCTCAACTATGTTACATCGACAGGCATTACTGGTTTCTGGCCTCTTGACCCCTGTCATATCTACTTTTAAAACTATGCGTACATGTCACACCACGAATGAGTGGTATATTAGCATACATTTTTTTTATAACATTTATACCCGACGTGAGACGGAACCCATAGCTCTCTCATCCCAGTCTAGCAGAAATATAAAAAAAAAAAACTATAGTGCATCTATCCTCACCCCCTTATCGATTCTCCATTAAAGTTTGAGTCGTAGGTAGTCAAGCTTCGCATGCTAACTCAGACCCGGGAAAACCCGTGGTGTGAACACCTCACATTCCTCATACCTGATGTTCACTTAGTAACTTGTGAGTTTTTTTATAAGACTTTTCTGAGCACTGGCGAAAGTCCTCCGACATGCTTTCTAGTTAGCGTACGTACACTATACCATGCTCTATTTTTCAGAGGGATGCCTTGATGCTGTTGAAGGGCTTTTAATCCGGGGAATTGGAGCTAGACTCCGTTCTTGGCTCATATATGATTACCCCTCGTTTCCGCTTATCCACGAATGTAATGCGCGTTACTCTACAAAGAGTCAAGTTTCGTAATGTAAGGAATAATGTTGTGAACTATAAACAAGGAATTAAATTATGAACTATAAAAAAGTCATGCACTCGTTAAGGAACAAAGACGTACGTTCGAGCGAGCGAGCGATATATATATATATATATATATATATATATATATATATATATATATATATATATATATATATATATATAAAATATAAAATATATATATATATATATATATATATATATGTGTGTATGTGTGTGTGTGTGTGTGTGTGTGTGTGTGTGTGTGTCGTGCCGAATAGGTAAAATTGGTCAATTAGCAAGAACTCATTTAAAATTAAGTACTTTCTAAAAAAATATCTCTTATACGTTTAAAGATATATATTTTTTTCATTTATGTTAATGTAAAAATTAATAATTTTGTACCAAAAGAACCTTAGAAAACTTACCTAACCTTATTGTAACAAGCGCAATTTAATTTAGCCTAATCCAACTAAATATATTTTAGATAAGTTTACAATAATTTAATAATTAACAATGATTTTTTTTTTCGTTAGGTTCAAAATTATTTTTGCAAACAAATTTTTGCTTGCTTTATTCGGCAAGAAGAGCGTTGCTCTTTAAGCCAAAATCGTAAGTTTACCTATTCGGCATGACAATACACACACACATAAAAGGAAGTCTTTTTTCTTAAGGGATACATAAAAAAAATTATAACTATGACCATAATTTTTATAGGGGTGGACCGGTAAGCCAGCGGAAGGCCTCTGTCATATGATCAAAAGCTCCAACGGCGGGTCATCATTTGACTAAGACCCGCGTCAAGAAACACTTGTCCTGTTTCCTGACGAACCTTACCTAACCTAACCTTAAGGGAGGTTCCTGGATGTCGGCGAAGGGCTTATGAACCGAGGAATTGGACATGTCCTTTCCTTGGATCGAACCAGACTGCCTTACATTCCCCAATTCACTGTATACTCCTGCGGGTTTAACGTTTCCCCATGAATAATAATCGTCATCATGTTCTCTTTAGAGCTGTGAGTATTGTTAGGTTGAAGTTCAGTCATGCAGTTATGATTATGTTTATTAAATGGCCGCCTCATAATCACAAAGGTAAACAGAACAAGTAGGACTCTCAGCTCGACTAGTCATGAGGTAATATTGATTTGTTGGCCGTGTGTACAGTTTGCTTGTTTGCGATAGTCTTTTATATTTTTATACCTTTAGTTTTGATGTTTGTAGGAGTATATAAAACTTGACTGATGGTGTTAACTTGGGTGTTAATATGTATGTGTATAACTTCATAGTTTTAGCTTAAGTGTTAATAACTGTTGTCGAGAGCGCTGAATGATCTTATAGTACCTTTTATATTACTCTGAAGACCTTCAAAGTATCGGCCCAAATGTGGTACTCGGCAAACTCAACCTATTTCCTTTTGATTAACGTCACCTATGATCAGCAGCTTCCTGCAAGTGTGCTGTCCTCTATGAGAGTCTATTTCCTTTCGATTAAAGTCGCCCATTATCAGTAGCTTCCCGTTGTTCATGTGCACCTTCCTTGTTGTGTTCTCAATGAAGTTTATTTTGGCCGCTTTTGACGTCGTACATATTAGGATGGAACCTTCTTTGTATTCCCTGAGTTCTCCATTTACATTCGTGTAAAGCTCTAAACTAATGTAGTTCATTAAGCGTCGTATAAAATGTACATCCCCGACAGGCGAAATCTTGAGAGGTTTGTCATCTGCGGTGAAACACTAAGCCCTGGGAGTCTTAGCGTGCGACTTACAAGTACAACCTGTTTTTGCAGAAATTCAAGTGTCCCCGTGCCAGAACTCGCTATACACTTTCTTTTTTTATAGTTTGCTCTCGCAGGCCTTGTGATTGTGACAAAGGTTCACAGTAACTAAGATTTTTTTCTGATGCTGTACATAAGTACCATCATTAGAAGCCTGAAAGCCTACGTAGCAATACAAAAAGAAATGAAGTGGATAATATGTTCTAGGTATTAAATAGAAAATCTGTGGCTACAAAAAGATATTTCATGTTCATCAGATTTAAAAAAAAAAATAGATGATATCGAGGTTAAAGTAGCAATACTGAAATAATTATTGGATGTTCACAAAATCAGCAACAGAACCATATAACACCATGGATTTTAAAAGAATCGAGCTAAACACTTAAATTGGCAGACATGGAAGCCGACACATATTGTGCCAATATTATAAAAGGTGACAAGGAATGATCCTTTAAACTACAGGCCATACGTGAGCCTTTTAAGGCCTTGTACGAGCCTTTTTAAAACGAAAAAAGGCTGTCATAGGTTAAATACAGCAACTAATAATGACGGCCAAATAATTTTGTTTGGTCGTGGACTTAATTTGTGAAACATATCAAATGTAAAATATGCACAGTATATATACATGTCGTGCCGAATAGGTAAAACTTGCTATTTTGGCTTAAATAGCAACGCTCTTCTTGCCGAATAAGGCAAACAAAAATTTGCGTATGCAATAATTTCGCAAAAAATCATCCTGAACATAACGAAATAATATATTTCATTGTTTGTTTATTAAATTATTGTAAACTTATCTAAAATATATTTAGTTGGATTAGGCTCGTTATAATAGGGTTAGGTAAGTTTTCTAAGGTTCTTTTGGTACAAAATTATTAATTTTTACATTAACATAAATGAAAAATATATATATATTTAAACTTATAAGAGAAAATTTTACAAAGGACTTAATTTTAAACGAGTTCTTGCTAATTGGCCAGTTTTACCTATTCGGCACAACGTATATACATACATACATACATATTGACAAATGGCCCTCCTGAAATTCATGCCCCACCCTTCCCCTCTTCTCTTATGAGTGGCCGTGGTCGTCTTAAATGTTCATATAACGTCCCTCACAGTGAAGTTCCTGGTCATTCGACTGAGGCCTTCTGGCTCCAAGTTATTGTGCCCGTCACTTAACCTTGCGTAACATTTCTCATAATTGTACTGATATTCCAGGTAGAGAGAGAGAGAGACAGCGCCTACCGACAAAGGTCAGGTCACCACCCACACTTTTCTACCACCGTTATCCCCTTCAAGGAAGTTTCTTGATGCTGATGAGGGACTCTTGATTCACTGAACTGAACTTGTCCTTCCCTTCTATGAATCACATCCAATTGCCTCCCATTATCTAGGCCTTGTATGATCCTACGGGTTTAGCGCTTCCTTCAAATATAGCAACAAAACACAGCATCCCCCCCTCCCCTTATCCTTAAACTTGTTTCACCCACATCAGAATATAAGAACTGCAATAAATATAATGGCGCATATTAGGCACGTACTATCCGCACTTGACCATTTTTCACTAGTGCATTCGTCTAACGGTTAGACGAACTGGTTAGATTAATGTGTTTTTAAAGAGGTTCAAAGATTTTGTTTCAATGATAGTTTGCTCCATTTTCCATGGCCCTAGAAAAATATTTTGGGAATTTTAAAGAGCACGCAACAAGCAAATTCAAGTACGTAATAAGTAAAAGATAAAGATAAAATACAAAATCACGAAAGTCTACGAAAAACATTATTACTTTTGCAATCATATTAACTGGAGAGCTTGAGCTGCTCGCCAGGTCAACTTAGGAGAGGATGCGTAATACACACACTTAAAGCAGAACAAGCCTTCATTACACAATATTTCTTCAAAGGTAGGCTTAATAGTCATGACTTCATAGAGCCCACCTTTGGGCGACCCATTGTTTAATAACCAACTCTCCAACTTGGGCAGCCAGTTTCAGAAAAACTGCCAACGTGTATTTCCTTCCGCAAGAAGTCTAGGAAATTTTAATATTTATCATTCTTGGTTAGGATAGAATAGGCTATGATAGGTTAGCATATATTAACCTATATTTCCGGGTGGCTTACGTTTGGCAGCGCGCGAGACACATGGAATTTCGTGCATACATATACACAGCACAGTATAAAAAATGTGAACGGGTTATTAATAAAGACTTGCCTTACGTGTCGGCATTTTTCCTTTCAACTACTAGAAGAGGATCCTAAGTTAGCAAAGACCCTCACTAAAGCTGACTACCGTGTTCTACTTTTCCTGACACTCACAATAACGCCAAGCCTCAACAATTACACGGGCAAAATAAGCACAAATTACCTCAAGTTCCAACTGGATATGAATAAAAAATAAAATGTCAAAGATACTTATACCACCTGTAGAGCTTTATGTTCATGGGAAAAGCTAAACTTGTTGGTGTCATACTATAACACCTGGGGAATGGAAGATAATCAGGCTTGATCTAGAGTATTAAATGCCTTGGATCAAGAGCCCTTCACCAGCATCAAGGCACCCCCCCCCTGTTAAGTATGGCGCTGCAAATTAGCAACTCTAATTTCCAGACTGCCAAATATGAGTAATATCAACGTTTACAGTATTAAACACAGAACGTACACAACCACTTGTACATGTGTACATCACTCATTGCTATTACATGTTAACACTATTTGGCTACGGCACACAAGCGATCAATATACACTTATGGGAGCCTTCCTCTGAATTGGTTTCGTTTCTCATGTTCCAACGATACACGAATGTCAATTATTTGTCAGTCTTGGCCACCAACGCACCAGCAATCCCTCCAGCCAGCACAAAAACACAAACGAGAACTAAACCCCACCAGTCCAGGATCCTGGACTGACCTTCCCTCCCTCCCTGGCACCGCCCAACACCCGCCTGGGACAGCATCGCACCCTTTACAAATCTTCCACATTGAATACAGTATCTCAAAAGCAAATATAAATGTACAGAGTTGTGGATTTATGACTATGTATTCGTGTATATAATATCACAAGCCAGATTATAAAGAGCTGTAGTGAAAACATCAACCACAATGATCCCAATTTCTCTTTGGCAGCGCTGCTAACTACGAGGGAAGAAGTGTTGTACAGAACAGGTTGCCCACTCAGGTAAGTTGACCTAGAGAGAACTTTGTATTAAGCCTTTTTCTTTCCTTTTTTTACCCCTGATGCCGTTTTTTCCAAGGGCGTGTGAACGTTGTATTTCTAATAACATGTTTGCACGCGCGCGTGTACGTGGGCGCGCGCTATTTTATATAATTCTACAAGTTACACCACAAATATAAATGTCGCCACTAAATTTATTTTTTATTTTTTTTATTATGTCGAAAAAAGTAACCAAGCTGTGATCTTGGCATGACCTCCCCCTCGGGTATAGTTTCACAGCTGCGCTGCACAAAATACTTAGTGGTATACTAACATGTACAGAATACTGTTTATCTCCTGGATTTTTTTAGGCTAAAGTGTGCTTTGTTTCTTGACTAAGTACGATTTAGATTTCTGTCCCTGAAGCGGCTAGTTTAGTGCACCCCATATCCATCCTGTGAAGGGTAGCTAGCGCAACAGCATACGGATACACAAAGGGCCTAGGAACTAGGCCCCAAAGGGTTTACAGGAGTACATCTGGATTTATATTTACAGTTTACTTATCTGTTGCAAGCAATTTAGGAAATTTACTTATGTCTGCTATCTTATTTTCATTAATGACATCTTGACACAATCACATAGGTTATCATCATGTTTATCTTTATATTTCTCAATAGGTTGGCAATTAAGCAGTGTTCAAGATAGTGACCACAGTGCTGTGTGCCTGCCAAACTGCCACAAGTGCATGTAACCAAGCCTAAGCCTGGCTACTATAGCACAAAAGTCAGTCTATTCACACTGCACGTCTAAGTACGCGTAATCTATTTCCATCATCCAACCCTACATCTGGAAAACAAACCCGGCATGAAAGTGATGAATAAAAAGAATACGGAATTGCGAAGAACAGCCAACGGGGTGAAGAAATTGAGAATCGCGACCAATCCTGACAAGGTCCTCATCAGCACCATCGAATGTTATGCTACAATTGAAAACAATGGATGTATCTCCATCAGAAGTACACCCATCACTATCAAAAACCCGAATAAGATCCTGGGCTACGAGATCAACAGATCACTCCACATTACGTCACCAAAAAGATTACCCTAACAAAAGCCAGCCTGTCAACTATACAGGTTTAATCACGCCCCCTCTCATATTAAGAAGCACCTATATGAGATGATAAAACCTATGCTTGAATATCCTTGCATGACCATGTCGTAGAGTCCAGAACAAGGAATGATTACCTCTTTACATCTCTATTGCTTTTGCTGCCTCTGTATTTGACTGAAGAAGCCTACTGTGTAGGCGAAAAGTTGCGGAATAGATACCTAACTGCTATACATGTCTTACTTTTCCACTTCTACATCTGTTTCGGTCTCTGACGAAATCATTAAGGCAAGCAAAATGCCTAAAACTGGATAGTATTCGACGTGCACCCTTACTAAAATCAAATCTCTGATTGGTTAGATTTAATCAATGAGAAGCACTAAAGCCTTAAAGGTCATATAGCACCTGGGGAATGGGGGAGACTCACTTTCGATCTAATGATGGGTATGGCAAATCCAGTTCCTTCAATCGCGAGCCCCTCTCCGGCATCATGGCACTTCCCTTGAAGGGGTGACTGATCAGTGACCGGGCCCGTATTAGTGGACAGGTAGGATTGAGCCTCCACTAATAATGCGCCGAATTATTAAATTAGATTCATGTAAAATTGCGAAACCCGAAGGGTCATACAATGCCAAGACCTGGAGGGATGGGGGAGTAAACAGGTTTGATCCGAGGAAGGGGACGGCAGTTACAATTCCTTGAATCAAAACTTCTTCCCTAGCATCAAGGTCCCCTTGAAAGATCACAATTTTCCTTCCTTCGGTTAGGTCCAATACAAATAAAGTCACTGCGTTACCCAAGGATTAATCTACATAATGATTTTTATGTTCCCATAACATGTGTGTCCTTTAGACCAGTGAATAAAAACTGTTATGTACCCGAAGTCTATAAAAAAATTGTTGACGACGCTTTCAGTGTTTGTAGAGCTATCATGTTCTTACGTCACAGAACATACATACACGAGTTGTGAATGAGGGCAGGAGACCAATTCTAGGACGAGACACCAATCCTAGGAGACAGTGTGATGATCCTTTGGTTTATAAATAACACAGTAATGGGTCACAATGCTCTCACCTCTGTGTCCTCCCTCTCTCCCACGGTCCATGTATACATCAAACTTCGAATTCTGTGACTTCATTATGTTATTATTATTTATTTTCCCTCTCTACTCATTCGATTAGGCTTGTCATATAAGTACAGTATACAAAAAATAGAAGCACTACGGTAGGCCTTCTGGCCGAAGGTAGACTGGTGACGAAAGATAAATGTCAACAGATTCTTAATTAACAAAGGCACAAAAAACAGTGGATATAGTATGTTTCGCTTGGAGACCAGGCATTTTCAAAGTGTTTTTCACACCCACCCACTGCCCATCAATTCACAATAAAGTGCTATGCCAAATGAGTCGTATAGCGCCAAATGGCAGGATAAAGGTGTGCGAAGGGGGTCATATATTGTATTTGCAAAACCTACTTCTAAATGTACCTAAGAATAAGCTTCAGTGACTATTTGCGAAGGTAGCGCAATTCATCTACAACATTCAACTCTCAAGAAATGATAGAAAGACACAACTAGGCAGCTCGTAATTCAGTGGTAACGCTTTCAGCTCACAATCAGACACCAGGTTCAATCCTGGGAGAGTCGAGACATGAGGATATCTTATATCCGTTGCCCTTGCTCGCCTAGTAATAAATAGGTACCTATAGTCGATAACGTCCTGCGGAAAGAAGGGAAAGAGTATAATTCCTTATGAAGGCCGAGCTTTAAAATGAGCTGAGGTAAGATATCAGCTTTTAGTTAGTAAATACAAGTGGAAAAAAAAAAAAAAAGCCAAACCAGTGTCGGCCTAATCTTCGTAAATCGAAATTTTATACAAATTAAATCCACTGCTGCGAGTTCTGATTTGATTAGATATTTATTTATACTGTCCATTTGTACATTATTTTCTTAGGAACAAACTTGTGATGAAGAGAGGCACACATATGAATGACGTGATGTGAGAGTAAAAAAAAGTGAAGGCGCACGTCTCCTGCACCTATATTTAGAGGAAGATTTATTTCTTCAGCTATCTTTACTACCAACCAATATTGAATTTTTGGGTAGTTACACATAACAGTCACTAAGTGCCACAATCAATTTAATATTTTTTCTTGTAGGCATCAAGTTGACCACAACAGGTTCTAGTGCTACTAGGTAATTAGTAACAAATGGGCATACTCTCTTCCCTGTCTCCCCCCTCCCCTTCCCTTTCCTTCACCTAGATTTATATATTCCAACAAAAGCTTTTCTTGGATAGTATAGTATACGTACTGCAACTTACCACCACCAGGATGCCACCCACAGTATCCACCAAGACCAGTCCAAGCAGATGCAGCAAGTTTAAGATTTGCTGTAGGTTTCACCCTCTCCAAGTTTCGAGCTAAAGATTTTTCTATTGTGAGCCAACGGCCTCAACCCACTGAACAACAGGTGATAGAGCATAGTGGATGTTTGTCTGTCCAGTCAAAGGTTACTGTGAAGGGATGTGAGTAGGATATTGGGGAAACTAGAACGTACTGAAATACTGCTTCAGGGTAGATGAGTCAGCTTTTCCAGTATCTGGAAAGATTTATCAGCTTCTCGTGGACACAGGCGTCAGCATCATCTAACCTGCTCCCTTTACAAGTCATAAACGCCCTTTCTCTTACCATCTCCATACCAAATACTACCCAACAAAATCAAACGCAATTCTCGACTTATTCAATTGATTATCATTTGTTGGAAGAAAATAGTAGCTTTCAATATACCAGTCGAGAGAAAAACTTGACCCTCTCAAGGTCCTCCGGATAACAAAAACATTGCTGGAAATAAATAGCGAGAATTTTGTAGTTTTGCTACTTCAGTAAGTGTCCATGTGAAAATCAATACCTCATGTCAGTTTGCCCAATTTTGTATGACATTTTGAGACATGCTTTGTAAGTCAAGATGGACGAACAAGAAAAGAAAATTATGTCTCAAAATGAAAATAATGATTAATTCAAAATCATCCACATTTATGGCACTAACAGACATTCATTCCAATCATCTTGAAAACAGATGAGCTAGGTAGGCTTATTGCGCCCACAGGCAGCAAAAATTTTAACCTATAGTTGACCATTACATTAGATTAAGATACATGAACATCTGTCATGGTAATGATGACACTAAAGTTTCAAAGCTAAACCCGTCTAGTTGCATGACCGCTTACAATGACAAACTCTGAAACACACACACACACACACACACACACACACACACACACACGTGAATGACATGACGGATGGGATAGACTCAGAAGTGTCTCTTTTCGCAGATGATGTGAAATTAATGAGGAGAATCACATCGGATGAAGACCAAGCAGGACTTCAAAGTGACCTGGACAAGCTTGACATCTGGTCTAGCAACTGGCTTCTCGAATTTAACCCCACCAAATGCAAAGTCATGAAGATCGGAGAAGGGCAAAGAAGACCGCTGACAGAGTACAGGCTAGGTGGACAAAGGCTACAAACCTCATCAAAGGAGAAAGACCTTGGGGTGAGTATAACACCAAGCACGTCTCCGGAAGCACACATCAACCAGATAACCGCGGCAGCATATGGGCGACTGGCAAACCTAAGATTAGCGTTCCGTTACCTTAACAAGGAATCGTTCAAGACACTGTATACCGTATACGTCAGGCCCATACTAGAGTATGCAGCACCAGTCTGGAACCCACACCTGGTCAAGCACGTCAAGAAATTAGAGAAAGTGCAAAGGTTTGCGACAAGGCTAGTTCCACAACTCAGGGGACTGCCTTATGAAGAAAGGTTGAGGGGAAAAAGGACTAACAACACTGGAGGACAGAAGGGTTAGAGGAGACATGATAACGACATACAAAATACTGCGGGGAATCGACAAGGTAGATAGTGACAGGATGTTCCAGAGAGGAAACACAGAAACAAGGGGACACAACTGGAAGCTGAAGACTCAGATGAGTCAGAGGGATGTTAGGAAGCAATTCTTCAGCCATAGAGTAGTTAGGAAGTGGAATAGTTTAGCGAACGATATAGTGGAGGCGGGAACCATACATAGTTTTAAGACAAGGTATGATAAAGCTCACGGAGCAGGGAGAGCAGAGACCCAGTAGCGGACAGTGCAGAGGCGGGGCCAGGAGCTGAGTCTCGACCCCTGCAACCACAATTAGGTGAGTACAATTAGGCGAGTACACACACACACACACACACACACACACACACCTGTAAGAAGGCTTTCGACAGTTCCTGACTGGAAGGAAACAACGAGTGATGGTAATGATGGTACGTGACGAGGTCTCAGTGGGCGCCTGTGACGAGCAGGGTTCTACAGGGGTCAGTCCTAGGGGCGGTGCTGTTTCTGGTATATGTGAATGACATGATGGAAGGGATAGATTCTGAGGTGTCCCTGTTTGCAGACGATGTGAAGCTAATGAAAAGAATTCAAACGGATGAGGATCAGGTAGGACTACAAATGAATCTGGACAGGCTAGAAGCCTGGTCCAGCAACTGGCTCCTGGAGTTTAACCCCACCAAGTGCACATACATGAAGATTGGAGAAGGTCAAAGAAGACTGCAGACAGAGTACAAGATAGGGGGTCAAAGACTGAAAACCTCACTCAAGGAAAAGGATCTTGGGGTGAGTATAATACCGAGCACATCCGAGGCGCTCATCAACCAAATAACTGCTGCAGCATATGGGCGCCTGGTAAACCTAAGAATAGCTTTTCGACACCTTAATAAGGAATCGTTCAAGACTGTACACTGTGTACGTCAGGCCCATATCGGAATATGCGGCACCAGTATGGAACCCACACCTGGTCAAGCACGTTAAGAAATTAGAGAAAGTGCAACAAGGCTAGTCCCGGAGCTAAGGGTCATGTCCCACGAGGGGAAATCAACCTGATGACACTGCAGGACAGGAGGGATAGGGAGGACATGATAACAAAATATAAAACACTGAGAGAAACCGGAGAAGATGGATGGGAATAGGATGTTTTAGAGATGGAACACAACAACGAGGGGTTAAAACTGGAAGTTGATGAATCAGAGTCACAGGTATGTTAGGAAGTATTTCTTCAGTCATAGAGTTGTCAGGAAGCGTAACGATCTGGAGAGTGATGTAGTGGAGGCATGATCAATACACAGCTTTAAGAGATACGATAAAGCTCACGGAGTAGGGAGAGAGTATACCTAGTAGCGACCAATGAAAAGGCGGGGCCAGAAGCTGTGACTCGACCCCTGCAACCACAAATATGCGAGTCCAACTAAGTGAGTACACAAACACACTAATGGTGACATGTTAACTTACAAAATACTAAGAGGAACTGATAGGGTGGACAAGGACAGACTATTTCAGAAACTTTAAACAAGAACACAAAGGCATAGCTGGAAGTGAAAACACAAACGATTCTCTGGGATGTTTGGTAGTTCTTCGGCCTTATAGTCAGGAAGTAGAACCTGGTGAATATAGTGGTAGAGGTAGGACTCGTACAAAGCTTTAAAGAGGGACGATAAGGCTCTCGAAATAAGGAGTGAGCCTAGTAGCGACCAGCGAAGAGGTGGGGCCAAGAACTGAGACTCTACCCCTACAACCACATATAGGAGAGTACATAGAGGTAAGTATAAATACAAATGAACACACACTGCACGTATGACAATACCGTTTAGCCAACCAGGGCAAAGAGTAAATGAGCTGTAAATACAAGGTTACCTTTAAAAAAATCGGGAAGTTGCCGACAAGTGTTAGAGATTTCTTGTACTTTAAGATTAAAGGTCACAATACTCCGAGGAATTCACAATATAAAAATAAATACTGGAGGACGTTTCGGTCAGTCATGGACCACTCTCTCTCTTCAGTTTTGAACCCCTTGTTCGTAATTTCCATTATTATGGCATTAAACATGGGAATAAAAAGCGACAAGAGTAAATTCGCTATCGCCACAAAAATAGGCTGCATAATAGCTCCAGAGGAAGATACCACTGAACTTCAGGAGGATTCGGACAAGATAATGTCGTGGTCCGAAAAATGGCAAACGTAGTTCAAAAGTAGAAAAGTGGGAATGAAAATAGCCCTACACACTTGATCATACAGAATGTGCAAGACTTGAAACTGAAAATCTTGCTATGCAGAAATCTGAAGTCAATGCCTCTTAAGAGTGCCTATGGCACTCAAACGATTATTTATATATCTATACATCATTAATAAAGCCTCGCGTAGATTATGCAGCTTTGTTCTAGTCTCCATACTACAGAATGGATATAAATGCATTAGTTAACATATAGATGACAAAATTAATGCATTGTATAAGGAATCTTATACAGAATGAGAGCCGTATAAGTAAAGTATCTAATTAAAACTCGAAATAATTCATTAAAGTTTAATTAATTCAAATTTCAAAAGACTAAGGGAAAATGCAGTTTTCGCAGTATATGAGAAGCTGGGTGGAAAAATTATCAAGTATTAACAATGAAACAAAGACTAGGTAACTATAATTAACGACGCAGTGAACAGATACATGAAAGGGAATGTATTCTAGTATAAAGGGTATAAAATACCGACAAGTTTCATACAATAAATTGTATACAATACCGACAAGTTGTCTTAAAATGGCCAGTTGTCCTATTGCAGTTCTTGTCTTCATGTTCTTAACCCGGAAATACAACCTTGCTTGATTCGGTTACTTACTTGCCAGACCAGCGGTGGCTACCGCACGTGTCTTGAGACACCATCCTCCCACGCCCCTGTTACACGGCCGGCAAACATGAATGGGTCATTTTATGACAGACTCCTGTCACGGTATTTTTCTTGACGAATAAACTAATAACAATCATTGGTTTACAACTATTTAAGTGGAAAACACATTTTAACGTAGCGTCATTGAGGCAAAAACCTTGGGTACCCTGTAAAGTAGGCTAGAGAAATGCACGTTCATGTCAGCATGACGAACATACAAACGCACCACAGCAAACGCAGTAAGCAGTACTGTACCCAACTTAAGCGGCGAGCTGCTTTCATTAGAACAAGGCAGCTCTCTCAACACGTTCTGCATGACCCTTGTCGGTTTAGCGCTTTCTTTGATTATAATAATTTCAACAAGTTAACTCAGTCGTGTCGAGTGCATTTCAAACTTTTTTTTTTAACTATATTGCTTTATTTCATGAGGAAACGATACTAAATTAACATTAAGAACATTGATTTATGGAGAGAAACCCTGGTAATAGGACCTTGTTGGATACATGGAAATACACACAGCTGCCTTGTGGTGAGTACCGTATTTTGACTAAGTGCCGTTGTCTGTTAAGTAGGTTTTTAAATACCTGGAGTTTACCTGGAGGGAGTTCCGGGGGTCAACGCCCCCACAGCCCAGTCTGTGACCAGGCCTCATGGTGAATCAGAACCTGATCAACCAGGCTGTTACTGCTGCCGCACGCAGACCGACGTACGAACCACAGCCCGGCTGATCAGGCACTGACTTTAGGTGCCTGTGCAGTGCCTGCTTGAAGACAGCCAGGGGTCTATTGGTAATCCCCCTTAAGTACTCTGGGAGGCAGTTGAACAGTCTGCCTCCCAGCGTACTTAAGGGGGATTACCAATAGACCCCTGGCTGTCTTCAAACAGGCACTGGACAGGCACCTAAAGTCAGTGCCTGAGCAGCCGGGCTGTGGTTTGTACGTCGGTCTGCGTGCGGCCAGCAGTAACAGCCTGGTTGATCAGGCTCTGATTCACCATGAGGCTTGGTCACAGACCGGGCCGCGGGGGCGTTGACCCCCGGAACTCCCTCCAGGTAAACTCCAGGTATTTAAAAACCTACTTAACAGACAACAGCACTTAGTCAAAATACGGTACTCACCACAAGGCAGCATCCCATGCCCTCTTCTCTTCCTCCTCTAAATCGTGTATAAATATTGGTAGAACTGGCAAAGTGTTAGCTAAAGGGACACAGCAGATAATGAGATATTACAATTACGTTTCGCTCTCCTGGAGCCTTACCAGGAAACAAGAGAGGTGTCTAAAAAGGGAGCATAGTTAGGTTATTATTATATTAAGACATCGTCCGTTTCCCACCATGGCAGAGTGACCCGAAAAAGAATAAAAACACTTTCATCATCATTCAATCCATCAGTCTTTCCATAGGTCCGTCTACAAACTACAGTTATAATACTGCAATATTAAAACCCCTCACTCAGAATGCAGGCACTGAATCCCTTCATAAATGTTACTTTGCTCACACTCCAACTGCACGTGGTCATAAAAACCACTTACTCTCCACTTGCTCCTATCTAACACACACTTGATGCAAGTCCAGGCCCATCTATAAATATATTGATCAACCATAGTGACATCACGCATACCTAAGGCCTAATTTTACTGAGAAATAATCTCCCTCTCTCCTACATACTCTTAACCCGAGCCTCACTATCCTCGTAAAAGCTCTTCACTGCTTTCAGTAACCTACCTCCTATTCCATACATTTGCAACATCTGCCACATTTGATCCACTATCTACCCTATCATACACCTTTTCCGAATCCATAAATGCAGCAAAAACCTCTTTACCCTTCTCTAAATACTGTTCATCTATATGTTTCACTGTAAACAATTGGTCTACACACACTCTACCCTTCCTAAAGCCTCCTTGAAAGATATATCATAATCTACACTTGGAAAATCCTAGAAGGAATGGTCACGAATCTGCACACACAAATCACTCCTTACGAAAGTTAAAGACTGGGCAGGCGGTGCAAAATACCCCCCTGTGAAAAGTAGGGAAGCCATTGGTACACTAAGAGAAAACACCATAAGTGTCCGGGGCCCAAGACTGTTCAACAGCCTCCCACCAAGCATAAGGGGAATTACCAATAGGCCCCTGGCTGCCTTCAAGAGGGAGCTGGACAGATGCTTAAAGTTTGTGCCGGATCAGCTGGGCTGTGGTTCGTACATTGGACTACGTGCGGCCAGCAGTAACAGCCTGGTTGATCCGTCCCTGATCCACCGGGAGGCCTGGTCGTGGACCGGAATACCCTCCAGGTAGATACTCTGTCTTGCTCTTAATTCTTTCAATAATAACTCTACCATACACTTTACCAGGTAGTATACTCAACAGGCTTATTCCCCTATAATTTTTACACTTTTGTCCCTTTTTGCCTTTATACAAAGGAACTATGCACGCTCTCTGCCAATCCCTAGGTACCTTACCCTCTTCCACACAATTATTAAATAAAAGCACCAACCACTCCATAACTATATCTCCACCTGCTTTAAATATTTCTTTCTTTATCCCATCAATCCCAGCTGCCTTACCCAGTTTCATTCTACCCACTGCCTCACTCACCTCCCCACACTCACAACTGGTTCTTCCTCACTCCTACAAAATGTTATACCTTCCTGTCCAATGCACAAAAATCCCAGCTTCTCTATCTTCAACATTTAACAGTTCCTCAAAATATTCCATCCATGTTCCCGATACCTCTAGGTCTCTATCTAATAACTCTCCTCTCCTATTTTTAACTGTTAAATCCATTTGTTCCCTAGGTTTTCTAAACTTATAGCCTCTCGCCCACTCTCTCATTTGCTCTCCTTTTACATTCCTTCATCACTCAACAATTCTGTCATGATCCTATCAGTTCCAGCTGCTTTACCCCCTTTCATTCTACCTAATGCCTTGCGCAACTTCCCCACACTCACATCCGGCTCTTCTTCACTCCTAAAAGATGTTGTACCTCCCTGGCCAATGCATGAAATTACTGCCTCCCTTTCTTCATCAACATTTAACAGTTCCTCAAAATATTCCTGCCATCTTTCCAATACCTCCAACTCCCCATTTATTAACTCCCCTATTCTGTTTTTAACCATTAAAACCATTCGTTCCCTAGGCTTTCTTAACCTATTTATCTCACTCCAAAATGTTTTCTTTTTCTCAGTAAAATGTGTTGACAGTGCCTCACCCACTATCATTTGCTCTCCTTTTGCATTCCCTCACCACTCTCTTCACCTCTCTTTTTCTCTCCATATACTCCTCCCTCCTTGTATCACTTCTATTCTGTAAAAACCTCTAATATGCTAACATTTTCTCTCTTACTACTCTACCTCATCATTCCACCAATTGCTCTTCTTCTCTTGCACCCACTTTCCCGTAACCACAAACTTCTGCTGAGCACTATCACTACATTCATAAATCTACCCCATACTTCTTTAACCTCATTACCTATACTCTCACTAGCCCAATTTTCTTCCAATAGTAGTTTATATCTTACCCTAACTACTTCCTCCTTTAGCTTATAAACCTTCACCTCTTTCTTACTTGCTGATTCCATTCTCCTTGTATCCCATCTACCTTTTACTCTCACTGTAGCTACAACTAAAAAAATAATGTGATATCTGTGGCCCCTCTATAAACATGCAGATCTGGAAGTCTACCCATCAGTCTTTTATCTACCAATACATAGTCCAACAAACTACTGTCATTATGCCCTATCATATCTTGTATATGTATTTATCCTTTTTTTCTTAAAATATGTATTACCTATTACCAAACCCTTTTATACAATGTTCAATCAAAGTCTCCCCCCCCCCATTATCATTTACACCTGGCACCCCAAACTTACCTACCACACCCTCTCTAACCATTACTCCCATTTTAGCATTTAGGTCCCCTACCACAATTACTCTCTCACTTGGTTCAAAAGTTCTTAAACATTCGCTTAACATCTCCCAAAATCTCTCTCTCTCCTTTACACTCCTCTCTTCTCCAGGGCATACACACTTACTATAACCCACTTTTCACATCCGACCCTTATTTTAATCCACATAATTTGAATTTATACATTTATATTCCCTCTTTTTTCATAACTGATCCTTCAAAATATTTTCCCCTTCCTT